>BHFT01002373.1:0-23467 GCA_004320025.1 Laticauda laticaudata
TATTGGAACACTGCTATCATGTCTCCCCTAGTCCTTCTTTTCATTAAACTAGACATACCCAATTCCAGCAACCGTTCTTTGTTTTAGCCTCCAGTCCTCTAATCTTTGTTCTTCTCTACACTCTTTCTAAAGTCTCAACATCTTTTTTACATCGTGGCAACCAAAACGATGCAGTGTTCCAAGTGTGGCCTTACTAAGACATTTTAAAGTGGTATTAAGACTTCATGTGATCTTGATTCTATGCCTCCATTTATGAAGCCTAGAACTGTGTTGGCTTTTTTGGCAGCTGAAGCACACTGCTGGCTCATAAGAAGTGAAACATCTTCCTGAAGGAAAAAAACAGTCCCGTTTGCCTTTGAAAAAGCAAATGGGATTAAAAGTAAAACTCTGGGAAGTGTGGATCAGTTGAATTTCTACCCCCATCTCTGTTATAATGGAAGAAGTAGTACAATTCTTTATTGGGCAAGTGTGATTAGACACACAAGGAATTTGTCTTGGTGCAAATACTCTCAGTATACATCAAAGAAAAGATACATTCATCAAGAGTCAAGAATCATCAGGTACAATACTTAATAATAGTCATGGGGTACAATAATATCAGGAAACAGTCAATATAAATCATAAGGATGCAAGCGACAAAGTTACAGTCATACAGTCATAAGTGGGAGGGGATGAGTGATAAGGAGTGATGGGAAGATTAATAGTAATACAGACTTTGTAAATAGTTGGACAGTGTTGATGAAATTATTTGTTTAGCAGAGTGATGGCATTCGGGGAAAAACTTTTTAGAAAGACTAATCAAGCTTTGTCATGAAGAGATACACCTTTTGGTTGGGGAAACACCTGTTAAATGCCTGCCTGTTTACATCCTCCCCACAATCCAGATCAAGTGAAAACTGATATACTTTTCAGAAGGGAAACATTTTCATTATAGAAGTGCATTAGCCTTCTTCATATTACAGTGCCTTCACAAGCCTGCTATTTATAATCGAAAAAGTGCAAGATTGTTTTTTGTTTTTATTTGAAATTTACCTCTCTGAAGCTGCCAGTTATAAGAGTCTGACTCAAAAGAGTTTTCCTAGATCGCTATATGCAAATATGAAATGTATAAACAAAATGGTCTAGAATCTGTGTGAATGTTCAAATTTATCTGTTAATGGCAAAATAAGGTAATCATCCTGAAGCTCTACAAGCTCATGTTTATATTTCTCTTCTGTAAGAATCATTTTATGAGACATAAGGGAACTATTATGACTGAAGCTCTTTCCACACTCCACACATTTATCTGGCTTTTCCCTTGTTATAGATTCTTTTATGTGAATTAAGTTGACTACTATTAGTAAAGCCCTTTCCGCACTCCACACATCGATATGGCTTCTCCCCTGTGTGGATCCTTTTATGTTTCATAAGTGATGAATTTTCACAGAAGCTCTTTCCACACTCCACACATTTATAGGGTTTTCCCCCTGTATGGATCCTCTTATGGGAAGTGAGATGACTGCTATTAGTAAAGCCCTTCTCACACTGTCCACATTTATATGGCCTCTGCCCTGTGTGGATTCTTTTATGGCAAGTAAGCTGATTGTTGTGAGTCAAGGTCTTTCCACATTCCTGTCATTTATATGGTCTCTCCCCCATGTGGATCCTTTTATGAACAATAAGAGGCCCATTTTCAAAGAAGCTCTTTCAACACTCCGCACATTTATATGATTTCTCCCCTGTATGAATTTTTTTACGTGAAGTAAGATGACTGCCATTACTAAAGCTCTTTCCACGCTCACATTTATAAGGCCTTTCTCCTGTGTGGACCCTTTTATGGCAAGTAAGCAGATTGGTGTGAGTAAATGTTTTCCCACACTCTCTGCATTTATATGGCTTTTCTCCTGTGTGGATCCTTTTATGAACAGTTAAAAGTCCATTTCTGGAGAAGCTTTTTCCACATTCTTGGCATTTATTCGGCTTCTCTCCTGTGTGGTTCCTTTTATGGGAATTAAGATGACTGATATTAGTAAAGCTCTTGCCACACTGCTCACATTTATATGGCCTCTCCCCTGTGTGGATCCTTTTATGGCATGTAAATTGATTGCTGTATATAAAGGTCTTTCCACACTTCTCACATTTATATGGTCTTTCTCCTGTGTGGGTCCTTTTATGTTTTATAAGCGATGCATTTTCACATAAGCCCTTTCCGCACTCCATGCATTTATACGGCTTCTCCCCTGTATGGATCCTCTTATGTGAATTAAGATTACCCTTCTGAGTAAAGGTCTTTCCACACTCCATGCACATATATGGCTTCTTCCCCGTGTGAATCCATTTATGAGAAGTAACTTGACTGCTTCTTCTGAAGCTCTTTCCGCATTCCAAACATTTATAAGGCTTCTCTTCTGTCTGGATCATTTTATGAGATGTAAGGGATGCATTTTCAGAAGAAGCAGTGAAAGTTGAATTGTAATGCTTCCAACTGTCTGCGCATATATATTTTCCTTTTTGGCTTTGGATTGAAGAGTGTTCTTTTGCATCTAATTCAATCTGGAACACTTTTACACAATTCCCAATATATTTTTCCTCCATGTCTTCTTTTTGGGCAAAAAAGCGTTGCTTTGGAGCTTCATGGAAGATAAATTTTCTTGTTTCCAATTATTTGACTGGTTTTGCTCATGATTTTCAAGTTCCATTTGAATCGAAGGTTTCTCCATTCTGTTCTCCAGCATCAATTACTTGTAGTTCTCTGGAATATTTATTCTTCTGCTCGTAATTACCTGAAGAGGAAAAGAGAAATGAAAATGATTGTAAGGTTAAGGAAAAAGATCAAACTATAGGAACTTCCATGAGAAATTTTTTAAACGCCAATATCTTGGAGTTTTTCCCTTCTTAAACTGGTACGGTACAGAAAAGAGAATTTCTACGTTTATGAGTCATAAATCTTTGAAAATATCTAGAACCTTTTTGTTCATAATTTGTCCGTACTCAAATCTCTACCTAGTAACAACTCTCAATTAAGGAAGACTCAGAGGAAACATCCAAGTAGATATTAGAAAAAAAGCAAACATTTATTAGAGGGAATCCAATTCCAGAAAAGGCTTGTGAGAACTAAATCAATTTTGAAATTCATCCTTTTCTTCCAACACAAACTACTTTCCTTTTACTATTCATTTTTCTTTTGTGAAAATCATAGCATCAGATAAAAAACAGCTAGGGCTCTTCTATGAACAATTAAAAATATTTACAGACCCCTCATATCCAGGACATAAACTGTTTCAATTCCTACTCTCAAAACGACACGATAGAGCACTGCACACCAGAACAACTAGACACAAGGACAGTTTAATGCCACCACTCTGCTAAACCAACAATTCCCTTCGCACTGTCCAACTATTTACAAAGTCTGCATTACTATTACTATTAATCTTCTCATCACTCCTTATCGCCCAGTCCCTCACTTGTGACTATATGACTGTAACTTTGTATCCTTACAATTTATATCAATTGTTTCCTAGTATGATTTAATGGCTTATTGTACCCTATGACTATAATTAAGTGTTGTACCTGATGATTCTTGACTCTTGATGACTGTATCTTTTCTTTTATGTACACTGAAAGCATTTGCACCAAGACAAATTCCTTGTGTCCAATCACACTTGGCCAATANGACTGTATCTTTTCTTTTATGTACACTGAAAGCATTTGCACCAAGACAAATTCCTTGTGTCCAATCACACTTGGCCAATAACGAATTTTATTCTATTCTATTCTATTCTATTCTATTCTATTCTATCCTATCCTATCCTATCCTATCCTATTTGTTTGTAATGGAAAATGGCACATATCACCCTTAATCCCAAGGCTCTGGATGGAAATGAAACAGAAGAAAAGTAATCAGTCCAAGAGCTGAAGAAATCACAGTCCTTCATTGCATAGATAGGGAAGCATCTGGGCTCAAGAAGCTAAAATTGGTGGAGCTGAACTTCTGCTCATAGCAAGGATTAACTTCTCATTGATACGTTAAAAAGCAAATGGAAATATTCAGAGGAGAAATTGCACAGGATGCATCTAAGCCAGGGCTGTCAAACTCGCGACCCATGGGCCGGATGCATCATGCATGGGAAAAGTCCTGAGATGTGATGTGATGCTGCCGTGATGATGTGAGTTTGACACCCCTGATCTAAGCGAAGCGTCATTGACTTCTTTACTTCGTTGGAGCAGGTGAAGGTCAGATCTTTTCCTTCTCTCTTCCAGGAGATGACACCTGGAATTTTTTTTATAACAAACAGCTGATGAGATCTTAACTACAAACTGTTTTCCCGAACACTTTAATGGTAAATTCTTTCCCAGAGAGGCTACGTTCTCATGATTTTCCATCATGACTTCCAAATACAGTGCTTTTTGGTCAGGTTCCAAGTGAGACCATTCCACCTCGGAGAAATACACAGCCACTTCCTCGAAGGACATAGGACCTTCCTGAATAAGGAACAAAACAAAATAGGCTTGGGAGGTTTGGAAAATCTTATTGTTTAGAAATTCCCAAAACAAAAAGAACATAGGTTTTATCTACATGTATTAATTTTTAACATTTTTAATCAGCCATAAACGTGCTGTATTTTTTCAATGCTATCCACTGAAAGTAATCCTGTTTCTGTCTGTATAACTACCTAATGATATACATATCTTCATCAATAAGTATTTACCCATCCATCTACCCACTTGCAGATGGACTTTGGAATCCCTAGCTCTCAGTGACTTCAGTCCTTCCTGTATTTGCAGAAATTAATGAAAGAGGGACATTCTTTCTAGCATTTCAGCAAAGGGCTTTTGATGTCTGTTGAAGAACCAATCCTGCACGTACTCAACACCTCCAGGAAAGTGCTGGGAGAGGCAGCCAGGAATTTGGGGTGGGGTGCCATCAATATCCAAGGACAACACAACCCTCCTTCAGACTGGAAGGAAACAGTTAGTCTGAGTGATTGGTTGAACAGGAGAGAAGAAAGAGGAGAAAATTTTCTGGGTTGGACATTTCTTTTGGAAAGCTACATAGTTTGGCTTCCAAATCCAGGTAGAAATCAGAGGATTAGAAATTATTTTTGCAAGCCACAAGGGCTTTGATAGCAATGTTCCAATATTTGAGGGGCTGCCACAGAGAGGAAGGGGTCAAGCTATTTTCTAAAGCGCCTGTAGGTCAGACAAGAAATAATGGATGGAAACTGAACATGGAGAGATTCAACCTGGAAATAAGGAGAAACTTTCTGACAGCGAGAACAATCAACTAATGGAACAGAAGTTGCAGGAGCTTCATTACTTGAGACTTTCAAGAAGAGATTGGACTCCCATCTATCAGAAATGGTGTAGGGTCTCCTGCTTGGGCAGGGGTTAGACTAAATGACCTATAAGGTCCCTTCCAACTCTGATTATCTGTTATCTGATTATGTGCTATTACAGGACAATTTTTACTTAGAGACTTTTATATCTGGCTATCTCCATTAGAATTTAATAGTCTGCCTTATCAAATCTGATTTGCTTATTTTTCTTATTGTTGGTTGTAAATAAGGCTTTTTAAAAATGATGATGAACACAGCACTCTCTCCCTCCATTTTTCCCTTTTGTTTGGATTGAGTTATCGTGTTCCCAAGCAACAAGATGTAGTTCAGATTCTTATTGAAGACTAAAATCTAACTCTCTTTGGGTTAATTATTCTGCCTAGTTTTCAATAATTAATTCTTCACAAAAATCTTTCAAGAGATCCTTTCTTTTTATCATTATTTGATTAGAATAGGACAATACTGCTCAAACATAAGTAAACACACTGGCAGATTAACTTGATTCCTGAACAAAAGGAAACTTAGAAATCTAATGAACATTTCGCCTACTTACTTGATTTGGAGTTTCAGCCATGGTTTCAGCTCCATCATAAAGAGGAGAAAACTTCATTTGACTCGTCCTTGTGAGGGATCCAGAATTTTTAAACAGTATTAAAGAAATAGAAATATGTATTCCATGTAATAAGTCATCATAGAGAAGATGAGACAGCTGGGACCATTCTAGGTAATGGAAGAACCATTTGATTACCATTTGGTCCTGACTTGGAGCTTCCTCAGAGTTCCTCCATAAAAATGGCTCTTGGGGGGATCTGATGTATTACTTCTCTCAGGATTTCTGATATCCCCAGTGAAGGACTTGAAATAGGAGGAAGGAGAAAAGAATTAACACAAAGTGGATTCTTGTTCTCTGAACGCAAACTCAAAGCCCCCAACATCCATCAGAGAGGCTGAAACTAATGGAACAATGTCGTAGAAGAATTTGTGGGACATCTCCCCATATTAGTAACACAGAGAAGTCTGGTAGGAAGGGGTGAAGTATTCAAACCCATTCTTTATTCCCGAAAACCTTCCTGCAGTCCCAAGACAAAAGACTCTCACCTGCAACTTGACCTGCTCCTTCAATTCAAACTCATTCCCCATTCCTGTCAAACCCTTCTGAGCTCCCAAGAGAAGACAAGACCTCCAACCTGACCTGCTCCTTCTGCTCCTCCGCCTGACTCAGGAGGAACCCTTCCACCAGGGCCACCGCCTGGGAGCTGCTCTCTGCCTCCACACTCCTGCACTCAGCTCTTCGGTCGGCAAGGGGAAGAAGGGCCAAGAGCTGCTCCCAGAACAACTAGAGTCCATCAGCATCTGGGCTTGGTGTGCTTTTCTGGTCTCAGCCATTGCTACAAAAGTCATGGAGTCAGCTGCAAAGTCCCTCTGGACCCTCAAGCCTCCTGGTATTGGAGGCTCCTGAAAACTGCAGGTTGAACGCTCTGAATAAATGAATGGTTCCTTCCTCAGGATCTCCTACCCCAGACCTTGACATATCTCCCCATTGATATCCAGGCTGAACAGGCAGAAGGGCCTTTACCAGTTCCTCACTTTGTAAAAAACTGTGTCTCCATTCTGTCTCTGTCCTGTAAGGCAATTCCAAATAAGCCCCAAAAAATCTTGTGGATCTCCCAAATGCCTTTTTCATTAGAGGACCCTGACCACAGCACATTATTCTGCCCAATTCTTTTCCCAAAGTTAATTTTGACTCATGAGGCGAACAAAACTAGCTTCCAGTTTACATTATCTGGGAAGGCAAAAGAAAAGAAATTCCAACAATTAGAGAGTGAAGAATTTAACCATTGAAACTTATCCCCATGGAAGGAATAAGTACTTTAAACTGAATAACGAACTTAAATGGCTTTGAAGCAAATGCGTCCTGTATTGTTTTTTTTTTGTGTGTGTGTATCTGGTGCAAAATATTGGGAGCTGACTTCCATCAAGAATTTGGAAAAGCCAACGCAATGCATTCCCTGTTTCCTCTTCATCACAAAGAAGGGATTCCTTCCTTCCTTCCTTTTTTTTCACTTTGACCTCCAACCAATTATCATCACCTGTCAAAACTCCAAATAGGTGAACAAATCATTGGCAGTTTAGGTCACATACAATGAAATGGCCAAAAGAAAGTGACTCTTGATTGAGGACGCCGCAATTTCCATTCTTCAGGCTCACCCACCTGCCTGGATGCCCCAAGAGGGTCAATACCCAGCGCAAGGGCCGAGGTTCCCCTCCCCTGAGCAGGGCAGGAAGGAGCTGGAGAGGAGGCCGCCCCTCAGAGATAGAGTAGGGCCCTCGGGGAACCAGGTGCGAATCCTGACTCCTCCTCCTCGCCCAGCTTCTCTCCTCTTCTGCTGAGCCTCCACTAAGCCGACCCTGGGATCCCCGCCGCCCTTCTGGCATTGAGAGAGAGCGGCTGGGGAGCATGGGATCCGGGGAGGAAGGCCAGGCGCGGGTCTCTCCCTACTCCGCCTCCCTTTGCAAGGGAAGAGCCCCCCATCCCCCCCACAAGGAGCATGTCTGCTCCCACAGTCCCAGACTCTCCGCCTTCTGCGGAGCCCCAGGAGTTAAAGAAAACGAGTGCAGCGTCCTAGAGTGGCGTTTGTGATTTCACTCCCTTCTCAGCCTCCTGGAAAGCCAGCTGTGACCTTCGCCCATCAGTAGACCAATGGGGAAGCGCCTGGTGTTCCCTTCTCNGGGGGGGGGGGGGGGGAAGAGGGCAGGGATGATAGATTAGATTAGGTAGACAGGGAGGCAGGCAGATAGATAGAATTCTTTATCAGCCAGATGTGATTAAATGTACATGGAATTTGTCTTTGGTGCATATGTTTTCAATGGGAAAGACACCTCTCAATAGCTCCCTGCCTAACAAAGGCTTCAGCATCTCCAGAGGCGATACTTCTCCATCTTCTCCTCCTTCCTGTCCAGGAACTGTCTGGAGGATTTGTACTAGTTTCCCTCAAGAACAACATCCCTAAAGGCTCCACAGAGATTGGGTGAGGCTTCAAAAGGAGCCAAATCCTGTCAGAAATGGTCGGGTGGTCAGAAGACGAGGACCAGGAGCCTCTTTTGGAACCGCAACTTGTCTCTGGTGATGATTGTGAACCCCAGCCTGGAGAGTAAGATAGGACACAGGCAGGGAAGCCACAATTTGGAAAAAATATAGACTTTTGTCAATTTTTATTTTGTTAATGCAACTACCCTTCTCAATTTCTTGGTTCCAGATGCCTAAGAATATCAGAAACACCGAGTGGCATGTTGTTTTTTAATGCTGAAGAAAAAGAAATATTAAAAAAAAACAGTTACAAAATGGGAGAAAAAGCTGAAACTCATGGGTGTTCTAGAAATTTTACCTCACAGCGAGGTTCCTTGGTGGAGAAATGAAGAGAGGGGAAATGGTATCTGTTCTTTATGACTGGACAAAAAGGTAGAAATATAAAAGGAAGGAAGGAAAATAGTGAGCATAGAATATAAAATCTAAATATGAGGAAAAAAATGTTCCTCATAGTATATAGGGAATTAATAAAACAGAATTAATCTCAGGAAATGTGACTAGGAAGCTTTAAATCTTTGGAAAATTTAAGGCAGTGGGAATATCTTTAAATAATGAATAAATGAAAGAAAAAGGGCACCGATTTTGTTCTAGCCAAAACTACACCGGTCTGAAGAGATTCCTCTGCATTTGCTGGTGACAATGTAAGAAAAAGAAATTTGGCTCTAATTAGCAAAGTAAAGAATTCAACAAGCAAGAGGAAAGTGGTTAAAAAGCAATTTAAATGTTTTCTTCAGAACCTATAAAGATTTCTTTTATAGTCCTTGACTTACAAACATTTGTTTTACAATGCAAAATATGGCTTATGATGTTTTCCAAATGACCATCTATCGCAGTATCCACTCAGTCACATTATCAAAATTCAGACTCTTGGCAACTGGCTCAGGTGAACACCTTTTGTGACCTGGCAAGCAAAATCAATGGGGAAGCCAAATTTACTTAACCATGTTATATAACTGGAATGATTTATTTAACAACTGTAGTAAGAAAAGCTGTAAAGTGGGACAGAACGTGTCTTGCTTAGCAATGGAAATTTGGGGCTTAATTGTGGTCATAAGTTGAAGACTACCTGTAATTGCTGATTTTGTAGGTCTTCTGTGCAGAAGAGGAGCTGGAATTGTTGCCTGCACTTGGAAGAGCGTCTGTAATCAGGCAACACTGTGTTTGCCCCCATTTCCCCAAGCACCACACAGCCTCTGCTTTTTTTCAACTTTCCAGCCCCAGAAACTCGAGAGATGGGCTCCAGCATTGAGGGACTCATCTTCCCTCTCAGCGATTGCTCATAAGCATCCAAACCAATGTTCCACCTGTCTGGCCAATTGAACCACAACTGTCAGAGGTAGCTATACCCACCCTGCTCCTTAGCCAGACAAGTAAATGCCAAAACACCAAGTGGCTGGATGTGTAGGAGAATAGGATATCAGAAAACAGAATCTCCGTAAACTATTTCAGGCAGGCAAGACGGATATCAGTCATCTGCCAGCATTGCAAGCTGCTGTGAGCAGTATATCCTGATGGGATTCTTGCATGGAGCTGGGTCGCAATTGGAAAAGCAACCACACTGAAACAACTCTTTCCAACCAGTAGGGGAATTTTTGCAGGGAAAAGAATGGATGGAAATTGAACAAGGAGAGATTTAACCTGGAAATAAGGAGAAACTTTCTGACAGTGAGAACAATCAAACCAATGGAACAGCTTGCCCTTGGAAGTTGTGGGAGCGCCATCACTTGAGACTTTCGAGATTGGACTACCACTTGTCAGAAATGGTGTAGGGTCTCCCGCTTGGGCGGAGGGTTGGACTAGATGACCTATAAGATCCTTTCCAACTCTGATTATCTGTTATCTGAATGAATGCCACTTTCAGGACTTTTCTTTGGATGGAGTATTCAAGCACTGATTAAAGATCTATTTAGGTGAAAACATCAACTTGCAAGACTTAGGAAGGGGGAGCTAATTTAGAGCCATAATTAGCTGTTGGGAGAATGTGTGTGCACTGTATACATTTACATGTCTTAGTAGTTTTTAATACAAGCAAGGGAAAGAAAATTTTATACATCAGGTGAGTAATCATACAATTGATATTTAGTTTTAAAACTAATTTAGTCTTTTACCTTTTTTCCCTCAAAAAAGGGGGGAAACCAATCCAGGAAACTACAAATCAGCCTGACATCCATAGTTGGGAAGATCCTGGAAAAATAATCAAGCAACAAATCTGCAAACACCTAGGAGCAAGTAAAGATATAGCAAGAAGCCAACATGGGTTTGTCAAAACCCATGTTTTCCTAGACCATGGTCTGTATTATCTTTATGAAGGGTCACTGGCAAGGAATGGATTGCATCTCACAAGAACTGGTAAGAATATATTTGAAAAATAACTGGCTCATCTTATTAAAAGGGTTTTAAACTAAAATTGAGAAGGGAGGGTGATCAATTCTTCACCTTTAGAACCTAATTTCAAGCAAAAGCCACTAGATAGTCAATCTTATAAAGAGATAAAGAGTAATGTGAAAGAACAAAGAAAATAAGAATTTAATGAAGTAGAGAGAAGGATAGAAATCCCAGTTACAAAGTCAGAGATATAAGAAACATACTCAAGATCCATAAAGACCTCAAATGCCTATATATTAACACTCAAAGCTTAGGGAACAAACAAGGTGAATTTGAAGTATTAATACATGAAGGGTAGTTATGATATAGTTGCCATTACTGAAACTTGGTGAGATGAAATTCATGACTGGAATACAGCGATGGAAGAATACAAACTATTCAAAAGAAACAGACCTAAGAAAAGATGAGGTGGATTTGCATTCTACAGTACATTCAGAAAGTATTCTGACATCCTTCACTTTTGTCAATTTTAGTGTGCTGCAGCCTGCTTCTACAATTGTTGAAATTCACTCAGTATCCCATAATTACAAAATGAAAACAAAATTTTACAAATGTGTAGAACATGATAGCAATATTCCAATATTTGAGGGGTTCCCACAAAGAAGAGGGGGTTAACTTATTTTCCAAAGCACCAGAAGGCAAGACAAGAAACAACGGATGGAAACTAATCAAGGAAAGAAAGAATCTGAAATTAAGGAGAAATTTCCTAACAGTGAGAACAATTAACAGTGGAAGCACATGTCTTCAGAACTTGTAGATGTTTTATCACTGGAGGTTCTTAAGAAGAAACTGGACAGATCATGCCAAACAAATTATTATTTGTTATTATTTCATTCTTTGACAAAGTGACAAAATTAGTGGACCAGTGAAATCCTGTGGACATTGTATTCTTGGATTACAGTAACACATTTGACAAAGTAGACCACAATCTACTTCTTGTCAAGCTAGAAAAATGTGGGATAGACATCATCACCACACATGGATTTGTAACTGGCTGACAAACTACACACAACATTTAGTCCTTAATGGAATTACATCGACATGGAAGTAAGTAGTGGGATACCCCAAGGTTCCGTCTTTGGTCCAGTACTCTTCAATATCTTCATAAGCTATTTAGAAGAGGGAATAGAAAGGAACTCATCAAATTTGCAGACAACACCAATAGCCAACACTCCATAAGATAGGTTTAAAATGGATGGATCTTGACAGATTTGAACTCTGGATCCTATCCAACAAAATGAAATTCAATGTGGACAAAGGCAAGGTTTTATACCCAGGTGGGAAAAACCAAAGGTAGAAGTACATATTACAAGTACCCAGTTCAAAAACAGTAACTGTGAGAGGGACTTTGGAGTCCTAATGGACAATCACTTAAACGTGAGACAGCAGTGTCCAGCAGCCACCAATAATATGATGCAATCTTAAGTTGCAGAGATAGAATCAAGCTCACATGAACTATTAGTACCATTTTATAAAGCTTTAGAAAGAGCATGCCTAGAAGACTGCATCCAGTTTTGGTCACCATATAAAAAAGATATTGAGATTCTGAAAGAGCAATAAAGATGATTAGAAGACTAGAAGCTAAAACATATGAAGAACAGTTGCAGGAATTTGTTTCAGGATTTGAGGGGTTGCCATGAAGAAGGAGTCAACCTATTTTCCAAAGCACCAGAAGGCAAGACAAGAAACAATGGATGAAACTAATCAAGGAGAGAAGCAGCTTAGAGCTAAGAAGAAATTTCCTCACAGTAAGAACACTACCATATGTTTGGAGGATCTCCTCATTCTGGATCTTTTTGAGGGAGGAATTCTTCATTCTGAAGCTCTTTTCACACACTATGTATGTGTGTATGTGACAATTCTCACATATTCAAAGGCCTTTGACAAGTTTTAGTGCTTCTGCTCGAGTAATACAGCTTGACTCGGGTCTCAATTCTACACAATGGATACATGTCAGATTATTTTTTTGGTATCTTCACATCCCAGAGACTGTTCCTCTTCTGATTGTGGTCAGAAGGGATTTAAATAGTTCCCTGAAATATTTTTCTTAATTTCACATTATTTTATTTTGGCTCCTACTATTTCCAAAGATCTTCCTTCTTAGTTGATAATTTGCAATATCAGCACAATGGAGTTTTTTTCATTCTCATTCTCCTGATTGTCCTCAGGTTTGGACAAAAAGGAGGGAGGGAGGGAAGGAAGGAAAACCTACAAGCAATTTAAAGCACAAATTATCTTGTCATTTTTAATTCAGTGTCACAATCAATTGAACAATCTCTGCATACATTGATGGAACTTATGTTCTCTTTTGATTATAAAATTCCTTCAGTCCTCAGAATATCTGCAGTGCTATTTCTAATATTTTTTTCAGTGGGAAGAGAATTTAGAGCCATCTGATAAAATGAGTATATTAAGAAACAAGAAAGGGAGGGGAAAACAATTGTAAGACTAGGCAAAAAAAGGGGGGAAATTAAATTATGGGGAGCAACTCTGTGGATAAATTCAATTTCTACCTTCATCTCTTGCTATAGTGAAAGAAAGAACAAGTTTGTCTTGAAGAGATCCTTCTGCCTGGGGAAGTAGCACCTGTTAAATATCTGCCTGTTCACATCCTTCATGGAATCAAGATCAATTAAAAACTGATGAAAATACACTTCAGAAATAAAAGTTTTTCCTTACTAAGATATAGTAGCATTGGGCATCTTCAAATTAGAGCATCTTCAAAAATCTGCTGTTTATAAGCAAGTGCCAGTTGTTTTTGTACTCATTGGTAATTTCAATTCTTTGGAGTTGCCAAATATAAGGATCTGACTCCTTTCCTAAATCAGTATACATAAATAGTATACAAAACTAACAAAGTCTAGAATTTGCATGTATACGCCAAAATTATATACACCAAATTTATCTGTTTATGGCAAAATTAGGTCATTACTCCTGAAGCTCTTTCCAAGCTCCTCAGTTTCATATGGTTTTTCTTCTGTATGAATTCTTTTATGAGACGTAAGGGAACCATTATGAGTGAAACTCTTTCCACACTCCAAACATTTGTATGGCTTTTCCCCTGTGTGGATTCTTTTATGTGAATTAAGATGGCTGCTATTAGTAAAGCCTTTCCCACATTCCACACATTTATATGGCTTCTCCCCTGTGTGGATCCAGTTATGGGAACTAAGTTGACTGCTATGAGTAAAGGTCTTTCCACACAGTCTACATTTATATGGCTTTTCCCCTGTATGGATCCTTTTATGTTTCATAAGGGATGAATTTTCACCAAAACTCTTTCCACATTCCGTGCATTTATATGGTTTCTCGCCTGTGTGAATCCTTTTATGTACAGTAAGAGGCCCATTTTCGCAAAAGCTCTTTCCACATTCTTGGCATTTATATGGCCTCTCTCCTGTGTGAATCCTTTTATGGGAAGTGAGATGACTGCTGTTAGTAAAGCCCTTTCCACACTGCTCACATTTATATGGCCTCTCTCCTGTGTGGATCCTTTTATGGCAAGTAAGCTGATTGCTGTGAGTAAAGGTCTTTCCACACTCTTTGCATATATAGGGCCGTTCCCCTGTGTGGATCCTTTTATGTTTTATAAGTGATGCATTTTCACAGAAGCCCTTTCCGCAGTCCATGCATTTATACGGCTTCTCCCCTGTATGGATCCTCTTATGCGAATTAAGATTACCCTTCTGAGTAAAGGTCTTTCCACACTCTGTGCACGTATATGGCTTCTTCCCCGTGTGGATCCATTTATGAGAAGTAACTTGACTGCTTCTTCTGAAGCTCTTTCCGCATTCCAAACATTTATAAGGCTTCTCTTCTGTCTGGATCATTTTATGAGATGTAAGGGATGCATTTTCAGAAGAAGCAGTGAAAGTTGAATTGTAATGCTTCCAACTGTCTGCGCATATATACTCTTCTTGTTGGCTTTCGTTTGGATAGTATTCATTTACATCTAATTTGACTTGGAACAGTTTTACACTATTTCCAATATATTTTTTCTCTATTTCTCCTTGTTGGGCAAGAAAATCTTGCATTGGAGCATCAGTGGAAGATGAGCTTTCTTGTTTCCAATCATTTGACTGGTTTCTCTCATGATTTTCAAGTTCCATTTTAATTGCAGGTTTCTCTATTCCATTTCCAGGACTGATTACTTGGAATGGTTCTCTGGAATCCTTATTCTCTTGCCCATTATTACCTTCAATGGTAAAGAGAAATGAAAGTGATAACAAGATTAGTGAAAAAGATAGAATTGTATAAAGCCATATTAATTTCCTTCTCTGCATCATCAGGGCAGATTTTTTCCTTCTTTCTCCCAGGACATGACATCTGGATGGGGATTTTTAAAATAAGAAATAGCTAATGTTATCTAATTAAAGAATGCCTTCCTAATTGGGGAATACCTAACACTTACCGAGAGAGATCACATTCCTATGATTTTCCAGCATGACTTCCCAATGCAGCTCTTTTTGGTGAGCGTCCAGCTGAGACCACTCCTCTTCAGAGAAATACACAGCTACCTCTTCAAAGGACACAGGACCCTCCTGAACAAGGAAGAAAAAACAAAACAAAACAGACCTGGGAGGATTTGGAAAACCTGTGTTATTATTTAAAAATTGCCAAAGCAAAAATAGCAAAGATTTTATCAATATTCCACATTTCTGAATTGGCCATTCACATGATTCTGTAGTATTCTAAAAGTCATTTGGTGAAACTAGCCCATTTCTTTTTGGATTATATCTATGTTTGTCTGTTTGTCTGTCTAATTATCTACTGTATGTATATCCATGCATCTACCAGCAAAGACTCTCAGCATGTGGACAGAATCAACCTGCAGATGGGCCTTGAAATCCCCAGAACTTCGTGACTCCACTCCTTCCTATGTTTGCAGATGGAAATGAGAGGGGAACATCTTTCTAGCATTTCAGCAAACAGCTTTTGCTGTCCTCCTAAGGACCAGTCTGAGTGATTGACTAAACAGGAGAAAATTTTCTGGGTTGGATATTTCTCACCTTTTGAAAAGCAAATCCAGGCAAAAATCAGAGGGTTAGAAATTAACTCTGCTATTTCAGGTCAATATTTACTTAAAGAGACTTTTCTATCAGACTACTTTCATTATATTGTAATAATTTGCCTTATCTTTTAATCTGATTGGTGTATTTTTCTTGACTGGTTATAAACAAGGCTTTTAAAAATGGTGATGTGCCAGTGTATTTATTTATGTTTGATCTGACCTGCCCAATTCCAAATGAAAGAATTATGAAAAGAATGGCTCTTCTGAAAGGTTTCATAAAGAATTAATTCTTGAAAATAAGGCAAAATAATTAGCACAAGGACAGTTAAGTACTGTCTTAAAATATGGTTTCCCATTAGAAGAGTCACAAATAAATCTTGTTTCTTGCTCACAAACACGATAATCCAATTCAAACAAAAGGAGAGTACAGTTTGATTCCTAAGCAAAAGGAATATAGGTCGAATAAATTAATTCCCCAACTTACTTGATTTGGAGGTTCAACCATAGTTTTAGATGTACCATTAGGAGGAGTAAACTTCATTTGATTCTCCTCTGTAAGGGATACAGAATTTTAAAATCAACAGCAAAGGGAACATAATTTTTAAATTTTTTTAAAAAAATTAAAATTATTTAAAAAGAATAATACAGGGAACATAAAATTACTTAGATGAGGGAATAGAAGGGGAACTCATCAAATATGCACATGACGCTAAGCTGGCAGGAATAGCCAACACCCCAGAAGACAATTCAGAATCCAAAAAGATCTTGACAGACATGAACAATGGGTCCAAGCCAACAAAATGAAATTTAATGTGGAGAAAAGCGAGGTTTTATATCTGGGCAGGAAAAACCAAAAGTGTAAGTACAGATCTTAGTCTTAGTGGGTTATCACTTAAACATAAGTCAGCCATGTGCAGCAGCAGCCAAAAGAGCCAATGCAATCAATTCTATAAACAGAGGCATAACATCAAAATACTAGTACCGCTCTATAAAGCTTTAGTACAACCACAACTGGAATACTGCATCCAGTTTTGGTCACTACATTACAAAAAAAAAAAATGTCGAGACCTTGGAAAAAGTGCAAACAAGAGCAATAAAGATTTGGGTTTGGCTCGTCTAAGGAAAAGAAGGACTAGGTGGGATATGATAGCAGCATTCCAATATTCGAGAGGCTGCCACAAGGAGGAGGGGGTCGATTTGTTTTCTGAAGCACCTGAGGGAGGACAAGACACAATAGATGGAAACTATTCAAGAAGAGAAGTAGACGTGGTATTCAGCCGAAAAGTTCTAGTGAACCGGTAGCGGAAATTTAGAGAAGTTCAGAGAACTGGCAAATACCACCTCTGACTGGCCCCGCCGCCACCTATTCTCTGCCTCCTGAGTCCCAGCTGATCGGCTGGGTCTTCTAGCTGCCCTGCACAGGAGAATGGAGCTGGAAAGCAGGTTAGTGGGGTGGAGAGGGAATGGGATTTTGCAGTATCCTTCCCTTGGAGTTGGGTGGGAATGGAGATTTTGCAGTATCCTTCCCTGCCATGCCCACCAAGACACACCCACAGAACCGGCAGTAAAATTTTTTGAATCCCACCACTGGAGAGAAGCAACTTCAGATTGAGAAACTTCCTAATAGTGAAGACAATTAAACAATTAAGCGGAACTATGATGAAACTTCCTTCACCCCCTGCTGGACCCCTCCCCCCCCCCCCAAAAAAAACCCACCAGTGGAACAGCTTGCTTTCAGACATTGTGAGTGCTTTATCACTGGATCTTTTTAACAAGCGACTGGACTGTCATTTATCACTTCAACCTCTATTCTGATTCAAAATAATAATACACAGAAAAGATGAGACAACTGGGATCTCTCCAGAGAATATATTCAAATACCTCCTGAGGTGTTCTGACTTGGATCATCCTGAGGAATCCTACTAAAAAACAGCTCCTGAGGAGGATTTGATGGGTTCCACCTTCCCCTGCGGTTTCTGATCTCCACAGCAAAGGACTTGAAATTGGAGGAAGTAGAAAAGAAGAATTAATGGACATCACACAACAGGAACTGAATTCTTGTTCTCTAAACACAACATCCAGTGTACGTCAATGAGGCTGAGTAAGAAAGGGTGAACTGTCCCAAATCAATCTTCCAGAACGGATAATGGGATAATATCCTACAGGAACTAATGAAACAACTTCACATATTTTGAATGCCAGAAGGTCCGGGAGGGAGGGGTGAAGAATTCAAACCCATTCCCCATTCCTGTCAAACCCTTCTGAGCTCCCAAGAGAAGACAAGACCTCCTACCTCCAACCTGACCTGCTCCTTCTGCTCCTCCGCCTGACTCAGGAGGAACCCTTCCACCAGGGCCACCGCCTGGGAGCTGGTCTCTGCTCCACACTCCCGCACCCAGCTCTCCATCCGGAGGGGCAAAAGGGCCAGGAATTGCTCCAGAACCACCAGGTCCAGCATCTGGGCTTTGGTGTGCTTTTCTGGTCTCAGCCATCGCCGACAAAAGTCATGGAGTCGGCTGCAAAGTCCTCGGGGACCCTCAGCCTGCTGGTACTGGAGGGTCCTGAAGCTCCAGGGCTGAACTTCTGAACGGAGGATGCTTTCCTTCTCCAAGGTCTTTTGCCCAGTTCTTGTCCAGATTTGCGGACAGCTCCCAGGCTGGACCGCAGAAGCCTCTTTTCTCTCATTGCGTGCTAAAGGTTGTGACTCCATCCTTTTTGTGTGCCAGTAAAGCAACGCCAAGGAATCGTGTGGATCTCCAAACACCTTTCATTCACGGGATCATTTCTGTTGCAGCAGCGCTGCTCTCTTTGCCCAAGAGATAATTTTAGCTGTAGGGGAAGAGGTTACAAGCGGCTTCCAGTTTTTGGATCTGAAATTGCGGGTGGCGGGCTGGGAGTTCAACAATTAGAAATGGAAGAATTCAGCCACTGAACCACAACCACACAACCTTGTCCTGAGCTTCAAGGGGTCAGCAGGAGCCTTTTCGAGCCCCTGGCGCGAATCCTGCCTTGCCCAGCTTCTCCTCTCTCCTGGAGAGGATCTGCAAGGCCAATGCTAATCACGGGGCGGGAAGGCTCCCCCCAGATCCCCGCCGCCTTCCTGGAAATCTCCGGTTCTTCCGGGTGACAACGCGGCTGCTCCGGACCCCACTCCCGCCGGTTGTTTCCATGGAGAGGGCGGCTGAGGAGCATGGGGTCCGGGGTTGAACCCGCAGGAGGGCCGGGCGCGGGTCTCTCCTCCCTCCGCTTCCTTTTGCACGGGAAGACCCTCCCCACCTCGCCCGGAGCACGTCTGGATCTCCCCCTCCCCAAGCCAGCAACGCCGCCAACTGCGGACATCCAAGGGTTAGGGAGAACGAGTGCGGGATCCTAGAGCGGCAAGGGTTTGTGATGCCACGCCTCCCCTGAAAAGCCGGACGTTACCTTCCTTTTGCAGAGGGCGTCCCCTGGTGGATTTAACGTACATTTTCAGGATGACCTGCGAAGCGCGGGAAAGAGGAGGGTACGGATGATGGGCATGGGAAATTCCCTCTCAATGGCTGGCTCCCTGTCAGACAAAGGTTTTGGTGCCTTCAGAGGCAGTGATTTCTCCCTCTCCTTCTTGTCAAGGAACCAACTGTGGTGATGGAAAAAAATGTCTCTGGAGGATTTGAACTCACCTCCCTCAAGAACAACCACCCTGAAGGCTCTGCAGATTGTGGGAGGCCTCAAGAGGCTCCAAATCAGAAGTGGTATTCAGCAGGTTCTGACCAGTTCTGGAGAATCGGTAGCAGAAATTTTGAGTAATTCGGAGAACTGCCAAATACCACCTCTGACTGGAGATTGTACAGTATCCTTCCCCTGCCACGCCCACCAAACCGGTAGTAAAAACATTTGAATCCCAACACCGCTCCAAATCCCATCAGAAACAGCCGGGCAGTCAGAAGACAAGGACCAGGAGCCTCTGCTGGAAACCCAACTTGTGTCGTGTGGTCGTTGGGAATTCCTGCCTGAAGGGGAGGCAGATGGGACACAGGCAGGAAGGTCACAATTAGAAAAATGATTTTAATTTATTTCTTTAATTCAATACATGCAGCTGCCCTTCTCAAATTGTGAAGTGCAGCCTCTCAGCGAAGAGGGGAGCAGAAAAGGCAGAAACCCCCTCTGGCTTTCTTGGGATGAAAGAAAAGGAAGATCCTGAAAAACTTATATAAAGCTAAACCATGAGGAAAAAGCATCTTTACAGAGCAATTAAGTAGAAAATTCACTTTGGCGATCGGGCAAGATTTGGCATTAAAAGGCATTAATCTGAATGCTGGAAAGAATTGTTCTAAAGAGAAGTAATATTTGATTTCTCGAAATTGGTGAAGTTAAATAAAGAATAAAGAGATTGAGAAGGAAATTCACCTCACAAAATGTGACTAGGAAACTTAAGCCCCATGGAGAATTTAAGGAATATATCATCACACCATAAATGAAAAGAGGAAAAATAAAATGAAAAAGCAAAACAAGAAAAGTCGAAGGCTCCATTGCTAGGAAAAAATTCGACCAGATTTGGAGTTGACAATGACACACAGAGATTAGTTACAGGGAGCAAAACAATGTAATAGGATGGAAAAGTGGTTAAAATTCCATTTTTAAAATGGAGGTAACGTCTGATTTTTCTTTCTGTATTTCTTTTTTTCTCCACTTTGACACAAAATGTTTAATAAGGATATTTGAAAAAACAGCTCCAACTGAGTAACAGTTGAAATATGCCCCCCCTCAAAGGCCATCCAAACACTTTAGTAGGTTATAATTTTTAATGCAACGAAGACAATTTTATGCATGTTTAGCAAGTAACTACATGACTGATGTCTTTAAGTTACCTTAATGTCATGGCACACCATAAGACGACAAAAACATGGCACTAATGCTTGAATATATATTGCCCATGCATTTGTTTTTAGCTTCTGTTCATTCTGGCCCCTTGTTTGAAAGACAAATTGTTCAGCCTAAAGCTTTTTGCGCACACTGTACACTGACATCTGTCATTATTCTATCACATCGTAAGAGGTCTTTGACCGAAAAAATGCTTCTTCATTCATCCTCGTTGACTCGGATCTTAATTAGACACAGTGGATGCAAGTTGGACTGAAGGCTCCTTGGTGCCCTCTGAGGTTGGTTGGTGCACTGATGATGTTCCCAAGTTTGGCTACAACAACACAATCAAGCTCAGAGCACCAAGGACACCTCATTTCAACTGGGCCCTAAACATTTTCTCCTTTATTGGCAGGTTGGATTATTTTTGGTATCTTGACATCTCAGAGAAAGTTCCCATTCGTATTTCTGTATGTTTCATCAGGAAGGACTGAAGTAATTTTTTGAAGTAGTTCTTCTTAATTTCATCTTATTTTGGTCCCCATGGATTTCCAAAGATCTTCCTTCTTGGTTGATCCTTTGCAATGTTAGCACACAGGAGTGGTTTTCATTCTGATACCTTGGAGTATGTCTAATTTGGGAGGGAGGGAGGAAGTAAGTCAGAACCATCATTTATTGCCATTGTAACCTCAAATGGTTACTTATAACCAATAACCAAATCATGGACTGCAAGCTGCCTACCTATGGGAACTTAATATGCATCCACATTTCCCTACCACTATTTTCTCTTCCCTTTTTTTACACAACTATGTGAAAGTAGTTGCCATGGCACTGAAACAATGATAAATGCAAAATAAATAAAATAAGTAAAAATAAGCAAGGAACATGTGAAGGCACACGAATTCTGAGAAGCATCACCATCAGCAAAAAGGAGATCCTATCCCTCTACATAAGGCTTTTGTGAGATACCATTTGGAATACTGTCGACTTCTGGAGACCTCACTTAAAAAATATTATAAGATTGTGTGAGTCCAGACATGGGCAACATGAGGGAAGGTAAGGAAAGATCACCACAAAGTTTGGAGAAAGAGCCTATGCGTTGCATTTTCTAATTCAGCATCACTATAACTCCCTTCTTATGGTTGTCTTTCTCAGTTATTATTTGCATTACATCATGTAAAGCAGGGTGGAAAGGCAGACTGTGACAATAGTAAGAAAAGTGGAAACAATAGTTAGGGGTTTAGGACTAATTGCATTTCTGCCTGCAACTCTACTCTAGTGGGTATTCTCATCAGAGGGAGTTACTTGAAATGATTAGGAAATCTGCACCACTTAAATATTGGCATCCACACATCACTTTCAGGCCAAATGATAACCTTAATCTCCACTGATGCTCATGTTCACTTAAAAACTTCCTACTTAGCAAAAAAGCACAAGAAAGGATTCAGGATTCAAAATCAGAATAAGCTGGAAGGGAACTTGGAACTCTGCTAGTCCAGCCCCTTGCTCAAGGAGGAGATCCTATATCATTTCAGACATGTGACTGTCCAGTCTCTTCTGAAAATGTCCAGTGATGAAGCACCCACGCTATCTGGTTAATTGTCCTCACTGTAAGAAAGCTCCAAGCTGCTTCTCTCCTTGATTAGTTTCCATCCATTGTTTCTTATCCTGCCCTCTGGTGGTTTGGGGAAAAAAAAATCAGATAATAGATTAACAGCGTTGGAAGGGACCTTGTAGTTCATCTAATCCAACCCCCCCCCCACACCCAAGGAGACCCTACACAATTTCTGACAAATGGCAGTGCAGTTTCTTCTTGAAAGCCTCCAGTGATGAAGCTCCCACAACTTCCGAAGCAAGCTGTTCCATTGGTTGATTGTTCTGTCAGAAAATTTCTCCTTATTTCGAGATTGAATCTCGCCTTGATCAGTTTCCATCCATTATTTCTTGTCTGGTCTTCAGGTGCTATGGAAAATAGCTTGACCCCTTCCTCCCTGTGGCAGCCCCTCAAATATTGGAAGACTGCTATCCTGTGTCCCTTGGTCCTTCTCTTCACTAGATTAGCCATGCCCAGTTCCTGTAACCGTTTTTGTTTTAGTCTTCAGACCTTCAGTATAGCCTCTCTTTGCACTTTTTCCAAAGTTTCAACATGACCCAAATGGATGCAGTATTCCAGGTGTGGTCTTACTAATGCTTTATGAAGTGGTACTAATACTTCATTTGGTTTTGATTCTATGCCTCTGTTTATAAAACCAAGGATTGTATCTTTGGCAGCAGCCGCATACAGGTCATTCATGCTTAAATGATCATCCATTTGGATTCCAAGGATCCTTTCAGTTACTATTTTTGAGCCAAGTTTCAGGTAATCTGTTTTTCCTGCACAGGTGTAAAATGTTATTTTTCTCCACATTAAATTTCATTTTATTGGATTAAACCTTGTCTCATTTGGTTCCGAAATGCATAATATGCAAATAGATAAAAATCTATAGAGACATGGTTGGTCAGTAATTAGAATGCAGGTTAATTATCCATAACCAGGAGTTGATTTTGACAGGCTCATGGTTGATTCAGCGTTCATTCTTCTGTGGTGGGCAAAATGAGGCCCCAGATTGCTGGGGACCATATGCTGACATTGTAAACTGCTCAGTGTGCTGTAAAGCAGTGGTCCCCAACCTTTTTTGTACCAGGGACCAGTTTCACGCAGAAACATTTTTTCAAGGACCATCAAAATCAATTCTTCCCCAATAGTAAAGGGCTTCTGTAGAGTTGTAATTGCAGGAATGTTCTTATCTCGGATGGCAAACCTCAGATAAAGAATGTTTACAAGCAATT
>BHFT01002374.1:0-12756 GCA_004320025.1 Laticauda laticaudata
CCGCTGTGTCCTTTTTACAAACGTTTTGCATCCGTTGGGCAGTGTGACAGGGCCTTAAGGAAATTAAAGTCAGTATTATTTTCTATTTTCAGATGAAAAATTAAGGGTTGCTAATAGCTCTCTCCTATTTTGTAGAAATATACTACATGATGCCCTTTCAGCTTATTTTCTGAAGCTTCTTCTGAGCATCCACAATGATGGTAAGACACAAATGAGAAATTTAATTATTCTAAATTTACTATGTTTCAGCAGATGGCAGCACTTCACTGACCTTTTGTGGGATGAGAAATGAAGTGATAGGACTGGATGGATTTCTTCAGAGAATACTAAGGCTGAAAGCTAAATTAGCATGCTTGAAAACATATTGTAAGAGGGCAAAGACAAGCCACTTCCATTTTGCTACCGATAAAGCTATATGGACATGTTCTTGAAATCACCAGAAGTTAGGTTTAACTTGAAGGTCCATTTAACATCTTGAATGTGGCTTCAACAACTGGTCTGATCTTGCTTTTCCATATGGATTTACTGAAGGTTCACAGGGTCACCATTTTGAAAGTTTAAATGTTGTCAATCTTATCATATTTGTATTCAGGGTCCTATTTTGCAATCCCAAGCCTCCCTCCCATCACATTCTTCCTGTCAACCAGTCTTCTTTGAAAGGTCTTGCTCTGATTAGGAGTGCCATCAGGAATATATAAAAGAGGCTTCAGTGGGATAGATCTTCAATATCTGTAAGATAAATGTATTCTGACTTCTGTTCATGTTTTATCAAGCTCTGCAAGACTGGCAGGTTCAGGAAAAAAGATCTGAAAAGACCTTTATTGCTAATAGGGCAATGAAATTTGGAAAGGCTATCAAAGCTATTCTCCCACATAATTTATAGCTGGTATGATTAAAGTGGAATTACTCTGAATTTTTTTCTCAGTCTTCTGCCTTACCTAGACTTAAGAATCTATTCTGTAACAGCCCTGTTTCCTCCTTTAACTTTCTTACTGTCTCCTCTGTGTTCCCAAAGTCTGTTTGGAAGTTGTAGCAACATAGCAATAAACTTTAAAGATTGTATTTTTCATATTATATAGCAAAAGCACTTAGACCTATATATCAATCCATAGTACTTAATAGCCTCTCCAATATTGTCACCTCGGAAGGATGGAAGGCTGAGTCAACCTTGAGCTGGTGAAGATCAAACTGCTGGCAGTTGGCAGAGTTAGCCTGCAATACTGCATTCTAACCACTGATCAACCACAGCTCTTCCATATATAAATTTGATGTTCTTGATAACCTCGGATGAGCACAGTCTTCCATATAGTGAAATATGGCCTACTAGGATTAATATCAGTTTTTATTACATATCAAATGATCTCCTGAATGTGGTTTATTTTCTTGCAGTGATCTTTGTCCATCTTAAATATTAATAACTAAAGTATATGAATGGGTGCATATGATCCAAAATGGATCTGAATGAACAAGGTGTCACATGCCCTCAAAAAGATGTGGCCAATTTAAACTTGTGTTAAAAATCACTTGGGTTAACTTTTTTTAATCCAATTGATTTTTATGATTATATACATCTATTAATCTCTCCCTCTCCCCCCCACTCTCTCTCTTGGCCAGGTGGCATGGAAAGTAAGAGGGTACAACTCTAGCTATGTTTGAATACAAACAAATATCTGAACCCATTTCAAACCAGTCATGAAACAGTCATGATGGATGGTTTTTTAACAGGCAAAAGATAAAAATAATGTAACTACTGATTCATTTTTCTCTTTTAAATATTTCATATAGATAGAATAGAATAGAATTCTTTTATTGGCCAGGTATGATTGGACACACAAGGAATTTGTCTTGGTGCAAATGCACTCAGTATACATAAAAGAAAAGATACATTCATCAAGAGTCAAGAATCATAAGGCACAACACTTAACAATAATCATAGGGTAGGATAAGCAAATCATACTAGGAAACAGGCCATATAAATCATAAGGATAGAAGCAACAAAGTTACAGTCAAACAGTCACAACTGGGAGGGGATGGGTGATAATAGTGATGAGAAGATTAATAGTAATAGTCGTGCAGACTTTGTAAATAGTTGGACAGTGTTGAAGGAATTATTTGTTCAGCAGAGTGATGGCGTTTGGGATATAATAGCAACCATGGCATTTTGAGGGACCTATTCTGCAGATTGGATGTATGAAGCATGATATTAGAGTAATAGGCTTCTAACTACAGGATATAATTCAAAAATAATTTCTGCTCCACCCATTGGGCAATTGGAAGTCACTTATCCTTATTTTTTAACATCTTAAATGAAGGAGATGAGAACTGTATTGAAATATTAGTAATAACCTGATGATATGTCTGTCTGGGTCATTCTTTATTTCTCCATGTCATCTGAGCAAAGTAAGACTGGTCAGATGTTGAAGCAGTGGAAGCTGCAGGACAGTGACTGATGGTTGAATCATAACAAGATAGGTCCCCTCTACAGCTGATTTTTTGATAACTGAACTGGAGATACTTCTTGGTTCAATCTTGTCCATGAAGACACAGTTGGCCTTAATTGTTTGGAGTAGAATTCCACAACTTTGTCTACCAACTACAGCAATTCCTAGATAGCATAGGACCTAGTGATTGATCATAGTTATTCATGGCCTGGAAACCTTTTTACTGAATTACTGTAATTTGTTGTACATGGAGCTTTCCTTGATGGATAATTCAAAAGCATCTGACAGTAAAAATACTATCACTACTGTGACCAATGTAGGGACATTGGCTTGTTTTTAAAAGAATATCTGTGTCTCTTTCACTTCCAAGATTATTTCATGGTATTTATATTTAAAATCCCAAATAGCTTGAGCCTACATATTTATTAAGAAATACCTCTTCTGATATCAGGTTGCCTATACTTATTATCATTACAAGGGGAGGACATTCCCCAAGTACCTCTGTTGCACAATACAATATTAAAATCAAACATTTTGTCTTTGTGGTGCCCTGATTGTTGAGGTGATTGGTGCCCAAATCATAATTTGTCTAGTGGCAGATGAATAGGCATTTAAATATTTACATTTCATTTTTTAAAACTGGATATTGATTTATATAATTTCTGCATTTGGATGGATTTTTGTTTATTATAGCTCAATTAGATTTGTTTTTAATTATATTGTGTAAACCATATGACAGAAATGCAGTCAAAAAATATGCAGCATATTGGCAGAGAATCCTGGGAGTTGCAATCCCAGGACATCCAGCTGGTGTTATGTTAAGGCTAGGTCCCACTGGCCGACGGACACAAAACGTATGCATAAAGGACACAGCGGATGAGCAAAATTTTGGGGGTGGCTCCATCCGTTGTCATCCACTCCAAAAAGTGGTGAAAATTTGCATAAACAGAATGGAAAATAACAGAAAAGAACGGATGTGGGTAGTATGTAGCGGGGATGTTAAATGGATGTTCATAGGAAGTGATATATATATCCTCGCGGATGTATATTGGATGCAAACCGTTCACTGTGCATCCTTTCTATTTCTGTGCTACTAACGCTGTGTAGACTTTCTGTGTACCTTTTGTTTCCTCCCTCTTTCTGTTTTCAGCTGCAACGGATGTGAGTTGCGAGGATGCCCAGAGGATGCAGAGAGGATACAGCGGACATTTAACGGATGATAAACGGACATAGAACATTTGTTGCTAGGATGTCATGGATTTACATCGTACACAGCAGAAAGTTCATCCGTTCACAAAGTTTTGTGCAGCTCAAAACTTCTTGCGTGGATGAAATTGCAGTGGACGGATGCTTGACGGATAGAGCGAATGAAACACATATGCAATGTGTACACAACGGATGCATAGCGTTTTCCAACGGATGGCAAGCTTTTTTTAACATTTTACATCTTCTTTGCATCCGTTAGTGCAGTAGGACAGGGGCTTTAGTAGCCCTAGGTATTCATTGGCCCTTGAAGCAGTAATCACTTACCATGAACAGTGAGCTGTAAAATTTTAGCATAATATAACTGTTCTTCTCCACCGAGATTAAATGAAAAAGGTATAATCATCATAGTCATAAGTGTGCTTACTGCTGGAACTACTTGGGGCCATTAGCATTAACAAAATGCCACCATTATAGTATCATTGCAAACAACAATAACTCTCACCACCCATGGTCAGGTAGCTAAAATGGATGAACTTGGCAACCAATATTTTCCAAATAGTGATTGCAAATGAAGGATGGAAGGAGAAAATGCAAAGTTGTTGCTCTTGTTTGAAAGGCTGAAAGCAATTTTTGGCCTGTATCTGGACTGCTGATAGAATGATGAAGTGATCAGGCAAAACAATGTCAGAACATTCTTCCCTATGCTGGCGTAACCAGGCTATACACTCTCAGCCCCTAATGGATTTGACTCATCACAGGGAGACTGCACTAATCAAATGGGGCAAAGCAAGCTTGTTGAGGGATGAGGCAAACCAACCTGGAAGCATTTGCTTCTTCATCTCCTCGCTTCCCCTCTCAGGACCACATCAATCCAAGTCAGATGGAATTTCCATTTATATTACAGCCAAACCATTTTTTGGGAGGATGACACCAATCCTGTGTCTTGACCTTGGCTTCTCCTTTTCTGTTCTTCAGTCCTCCAATTTCTTTTCCCCTCCATCTCTTTCATCACATCCGTTTTTGCCATTTCCCCCCTCATGGATCATATCTACACCCTAACTTAACATTTAAATTCAGCCTGTCCAGACAATTCAAATTTTGCACAGCAGAGAAAAGCATGAACAGCAAAGTTTTCATCATTTTAACCAAACTATGACTCCCAGCATTATTTGTAAAAAAGATTATATAACTAAACTGGTATAATGCCAATATCATTTGCAATATATAATTGCTGAATTTTGGACAGCTTTTCCCTCTTTTGTATTTGCTTTAATTTCCTGCTTAATCCTAGTTCTTTCTTCCCATCCCCATCTGTTTCTTTTCTGAAAAATGTATCATCTTTGCCTGTGAAGGACTTTGCTTCTCTTCAGTTTTCCAATTAATCCATATTCCAAAAGTACAATCTTGTCTGTCTCAGCACTGCAATTGCTGCTTTGATTGAGCTTCATGTTAGGCAGGGGGTGGCAAAAAACAGTCAAGTGCTGTAGAATGACTATTCTTATTTATTTATTTGAAATATTTATGCTCCACTGCATAATGGCTGCTAACAAAATAAATAACTTGAAGCCTGTTAGATATATACATTCCCCAGATTGAGTTCTGAACCCTTAGCTGCTTTATCGCATTGTAGAATTGAGTGGCAGAATGATGGTGCATGGATTTGGCAAGCTAAGGCATATTTTAAAAAAACAACTTTGCAATTTTAAGTTGTATGGACTTCACTTTCAAGAATTTCAGGTTGTTCATGCTGGCTGAAGAATTTTGGGAACAGAAGTCCACAAATGTTAAAGTTGTCAAGTTCCAAAAATACTGATTTAAACAAATGATCTCACCCCAAAAGCTGTCCAAAGGGCCCATCCATTCCGATGACATCCCTGCTAAGCCACATATGAGACTTAGGTGTTAAATGGAAAAAATAAAAACTGCGGTCTTCAGAGGAAAAAGTTTGCCTGAACAATTTGCCCTGATGAGGCACTTGACACTGGTTTGCTTGCCTTGGCAAAAATTGAGGAAAAAAAATATATGAAGCATCTTCTCATAACTGCAAAGGCCAGGCAGGGAAAGCAAAACAGCCCTCTGTTCTACTCCATACTGAAATGGTGCTTTGCTTCAGTGAAGACCTGAGTGAAGAATCCCCACAAACCCTTTATTTTTCTGCAGAAAACTAGACACTAATGACTAAGAAATGGGAGTAACAGAAATGTTGGTCTCTAGACCCCAACTTTCTAAGCTGTTAATCTTCCTCTAAATCTTTTGACCATGGCACAAAGAAGGAAGAAGGAATTGATGTACAGCAGCTAGAAATTCATATCTCAGAGAAAAAGGCTTCCACACCCAAACTGCTGCTAATCATCCCTATTATTTGGACTTCCAGGGTCAAAAACAACAGACCAGAAGTAAAAAAAGATGGACCAGGAGACAAAATTATGTTTATAAATCTCCCTCAACTGTTATTTAGCTTTCATATCTTTGGGTTACAGCAAGTTTTGAAGGAGAAAAACCATGACCAAGAAAAATCAGGATTTTATCAATATCCAAATTAATTCACTACCAATGTTCTGCTTCTTCTGAAAAACAGTTTTCCCCCCTGTCATTATGCTTCATACAGATTTTATTATCTAAGAAGATAATTTTATTATCCTTACTTTACAATCATTTTTTACTCTATGGAATGCTTCTGGGTTGTGTTGTCAATAGACATTCCTTGTGAGTGTTACTGTTTACTTGCTGGATTTTTTTATTTGAATATTTTGGAAATTGATTCAAATTGACCAGTATTTGGCCATTTTCTAATTCTAGCTAAAGTAACAGACCACAGAGAAGGTGTATAAGAAAGAAACATTCCCAAGCTCTTCTATCTTGCTTGTAAACCAGTGGTGACTAACCTTTTTGGCACCAAGTGCCCAAATCATGTATATTCATGTAGAATACACACATTCATGCACAAACCTCCAAAATACAATGCATACGCATTACTGTGCATGCGGCCCATCCCCCATGCATGCACAGCTGAGACCTAAAGACCAGCTGGCCAGTGGGAGGCACATGAGCGTGCGCAGCAGAACTGAGCTGGGGTGATGGCTCACATGCCTGCAGAGAGGGCTCTGTGTGCCACCTCTGGTACGCATGCCATAGGTTCACCATCACGGTTGTAAACTGTCAACTGGACCATCCTGTGTCCAAAACAATCCCAACTAGCCAATCAGTGGAGTAAAAAATTAATCAGAGTAAATTGGTAGGAAGATCTTCCAATATGCTATACAAGAACCTTCCCACTTCACCCCATATCCCTCCTATGTCTCACCAGCTGAGAAGGCAGATTAGTTTTAGGCAGGAAGGCAAGTTTACTATTTTTCCAGGAGACTGGCAGTCCCATGTTCAGAAAAACTCAATTTTTGTAAAGCAAGTATAACTTGTCAGTAGGGCACTTGAAGAAGAGCTTCACATCTGATATGAAACAAAAGTGAATTGTCTTCAGATTTATTTATTTATAAAATGTTTTAATATACAACAGAACAAGAAAGATACACTGTTTTAAAATATGAAACAAATTCAAACAAAAGCAAAAATATGGAGTCCCTAGTGCTCTCTGTTGCTATTCTCCCCCCCCCCAGACATTTCATTACCCAACTATGTAACATCTTCAGTACTAGAAGTGAGTAAATTTTCCAAAACACAACTAAGCTACAAATAAGCTCATGGAACATAATGACTCTACAGTTCAACATTGAGCTACAAGTATTCTTTTCTATTGAAAAGCAAACATGCACAAAAGGAAAAAAAAAATGAAGAGCCCAATATGCATGCATATTTTATTTAAATAAAGCAGATAAAAGCAAATTGGGCTCTAAAATGAATCTTGATCACAAAGAAATATCTTGAATGTTTTCCCCAAATGATCATGTGCGATATAACTGTTCTTGAAACAAGTCAAACAGCTTTAAATAAGTTTGGTCTGAGGCACTATACCTTTATATTTCTTCCTCATGTCTAAACATAACAGTTTACATTCACATGTAGGCAGAGGATTGCCTTTGACAACAGAGTTTCTCCTGATTCTAGGAACCAACAAATATTTAAAATCCCCTGAGGATATAGTAGGATATTCTATAGTAGATGAAAATGGTAAAAATGCTTCACTTTTTATTACAGGTAATAAAAAAAGTTGGAAAACAGTTTTAACTTAATTTAATTTATTCAATTTAGACATTGCCTGATTCTAGGCTGACTTTGGGTAATGTACAATAAAATCAAATAGAATAAATTGATTAAAGAGGGAACTACAATGACTTTTATAACAGACTGGAAATCATTTATAGACTTTTGGGGAGGAAATTAATAAAACAAATCCTGGCTTGGAGATTTATTGATTAAAACTGTATGGGAATGAAGGAAAGTATAGTATGCAATACATACGCAGGGTGGTAGAAATGGTAATTGCTATGTTTTTGTAACTGCTGAAAAAAATTGGAAGTTGCTTTAGATATCTTTGTCCTGCTTTTTTTGTTCTTTCTTTTTCCTTTTCCTCTTTTATAATCTTTTTTTCAACTTCTGTATTTCTGTAGGGGTTTTTTTTTTTTTGAATATTTGTAAAATCTTCTTTTAATTAAAATGATGTAAAAAAAAGAATATAAATGCAACACTTATGAAATAAGTACAAATAAAAGAAACAAGCATGAGTCTGGCATGCATCCACACCCTCGAACAAATCTGACAGGAGCACCTAGTCAAGGCCTGGAATAAAGGAAAAGTCTTTCAGTCTTTCTAGAATGCCAACAGGGTGGGAGCCATATGGTTCTTGGGGGAATCTCATTCAAATTTGAAGGAGATGGAATGGTGTCCATCACAATTGTGTCCAATTATCAGAGATTGCCTGGACAGCTTTCTTGACAAGGTTTTTCAGAAGTGATTTGTCATTCTCTCCAGTGGTGGGATTCAAAAATTTTTATTACCGGTCCTGTGGGTGTGACTTGGTGGATGTGGTGTGGCTCAGTGGGCATGGCTTGGTAGGTATGGCAGGGGAAGGTTACTGCAAAATTCCATTCCCTCCCCACTCCACTAACCTGCTTTCCAGCTCCATTCTTCTGTGCAGGGCAACAAAAGAAGACCCAGCCAATCAGCTGGGATTAGGGAGACAGAGAATAGACAGGGACGGGGCCTGGTGGTATTTGCCGGTTCTCTGGACTACTCTAATTTTCTGCTACCAGTTCTCTAGAACTGGTCAGAACCTGCTGAATATCACTTCTGATTCTCTCCTTCCTTGGGCAGAGAGAAACTGACTGACCCAAAGCCACACATCTGTCATCATGTTAAGACTAGAATTCACAGTCTCCTGATTTCTAGCCTGGTGCCTTGTCCACTACATCAAAACCATATCAAATTTGCTCTCTTGTTTTCCTTACTCCATTGTAAATTACTCTTCTCTGGTTATTCTCAGCCTTCTGTGTATTTTCATTCTTGCAAAATAGATCAGGAAGAAAATTCAGAAAAATAGTTTGGGAATATTTGTAAGGTACACTTTCTAGTCAAAGAAAAAAAACTACTTTTAAGTAGATCTTTCTTCTGATTACATTTTGCTCTCATTGCAATATTAGCGTTCCAGAACAGAAATGAAATGGTAGTCCAAAATATGCAAATTATGTGCTGATTTACCACAGCTACTTTTGTTTTAATGCAAATTAAAGACGTTGAAAAAATTGCTAGGATTTGAGTGTCTTCTGTGCTATATATCAAGACTGAGCAATGGAAATAAAGTGCTCCTCTTTTTTCCCCTCCATTTCTTAACTAAGGTTTTAGCTGCAATCTGGCACAGATATTTAGCTTTTTAAAAAAATATGGAGACAAGTTTCACCTAGTTAATTTTGATGTTGCTAAAAATGCAGACAAAAGGTAATAAAAGGGATGTTGAACCTAGAAAGGAGCTGTAAATTTGTCCCTGTGTGTAATAATGGGAGGGATTTTTAAGATAGTGAGACCTGGGTCAGAATATTCATTTTTGCTCCCTCCATATTTTTTCTCTCTCAATCTATCATGTTTTACCTTAAACTCTTTTTTTTTTAACCCAAACTACTGAAATAATTATTTGGATAACCTTTTCAAGCATCAAGATTATTCTTTCAAAATGAAAAGTAAGTTCCATCTGATTATTGTATATGGTGGATGGGGTCCTCTTTATTTTCCCACTCCTCAAAAGAGTTCTGAAGACATGGACATGGGAGGGAGTTCAAAGCATTCAATGTTTCGGTCTGGCTTCCTATAATTAGGAAGAAGAAAGGTTGAGCAACAGACCGTATTGAATGGTTGTCTTGTGGATCTGCGCAGACTGACAGTGTCTCTTCCGATTCTGAAGCTAGATTTTTCAGAGCCTGCAAATGAAGCATAGGTTAACATTTTTTAAAAATGGCGCTTCTGCTTTCCAGAGCTTCCAACGCAGAGCTCTCTGCATTGATGGAGATTCTTACCCACTTCCTGGCTTCCAAACTCAAGGCAGGCTTCTTCCAAACTCAAGCCAGCTTCTTCGACGCCAGAGTTTCAGTATCTTATTCCTGCACCTTTCATGGTTATAATTATTAGAAAAATCTCCTATATGTAAAACTGGAAGCATGTTAATATTTCACTATCTGAGCTTGCAACAAGGTTTCATAAATGTATGTGTATAAATATGTATATCCACATATATTTGTGTATATGTGTATACATGAATCTATCTATCTACCTATCTACCGGCCTACCTACCTACCTACCATCTCTGTTAGGAATATGAGTCACCTAACAGGTATTTGGGTTAGAAATATATAAACCAGGACAGACATTTTAATCCTGTCTCTTTAAGGGAATGCAAGAGCATTCAATTGGGTGTGGTTTCTCAAACGGCCATAAGATGGAGCCAGAAACCTGGGTTGTCTTAATCTGAGTTTTGGAAGAAAGTGTGAGTGTATCTTTATTTCCTTCTGTTGGAAAATATTGCCGTTCCTCCATTTTTCCTAATAGACTGATATTACTGGATTTAATGTAAGTCTGATACTGAACTGCTTTTGACACTGGACTTTGATATTTGGATTTTCCCTGGATTGAAAACTGACTGATTTACTTGTGAATGATTTTGGACTGCCTATTTTGGAGTTTGCTTAAACCTTTCTGGAAGTAAAAACCTACATTTACTGTACAGTGTATCTGTTTACTGTGTGTGTATTATTCCAACACTACTCTCTATACATCTCCCTGTATGCACTCATTCTCCTAACGAGGAATTACCTCAACAATCTCTATCTCTATTTCTATCTACTGTATATGTAATCTATCCACATTTATACTTATATACAAACCCTTTCACATACAGACATGTATATAAATATAAACATCTTATATACACAAACACATATACAGTACATATATTCAGGCTCTGCTGATAGAATTATTCCCTCATAGCAACAACTCAGTTTTGTCAACTGTAATTGAAAGACAAATTGAGGCTGGCTTTGGCTGCCAACTTCCTTTGAGCTGTGAATAGCAACAAAATTGGAACCCAATGATATAATTACTTATGGGACACCTACTTTGTAGAGATATTGGGAGGATTACAAAAATCTAGAAAAAACACTCTGAAAACTGGATGTATACTGTTTGTGTAGATGTTTGGTTTATGATGGCATCTTGAGTATGTAGCAGCCAGTGGTGGAATTCAATTTTTTTTACTACTGGTTTTGTGGGCGTGGCTTGGTGGGCTTGGCAGGGGAAAGATACTATAAAATCTCCAGCCAGTGGTGATATTTGCCCATTCTCCAAACTACTCAAAATTTCCACTACCAGTTTTCCAGAATTGGTTGGAACCTGCTGAATACCACCTCTGGTAGCAGCACATTGATTCCACCATGTCTGTGGGTTTGAAAATTAATCTATAATTTAGAAATTGTTCTTTAATAGAACAAAAAGAACATGTTGAGGGTAAAACATTGAGATTGTGGTGTTCTGGATCATATTACAGAATGCATTGGAAATCTCTATAAAACTTAAAACAACCAGGAAACGTTCAGCACCTTACAAACTAATTAACACTTTTATTATTGTATAAGCTTTGAACAAGCAACTTTAGTTCAAATGCCTGAGCTATGTACATGTTGGCTGTTACGTGCAGAGGTGTACATAATACGAAGAACATGATTATAATTACGCAGATATATACCTTTCATCTGTTCCTTTTTCTAAACAGAGCCATTAATACAATGAAGGCATGGCAATCCAAGGCAAGACAAGTGAGAGAGGTGGCTATTATGAACATAGAAGAACGAAGTTTATTTGTAACTTCTAAAGGAAAGAAAAAAGAACATTTGTCAGATTTGGCACATTTATTTCCTTCTCTCATTATCTGAAACCTTTTCTCCTTTGTGGTAATGAAACTTAGTGATATTTAAAAAAAAATCTCTTGAACTATTTTATTGACCTTCCCTTCCCAACCTCTGTGACAAGTTTTAAACAATAATGCTACTAATTTTGTTATATGGAGGCAAAGGCTTATTATGGATCTACAGAATATTATCGTGATAGTATAATAGCAATAGCACATGGACTTATATATCACTTCATAGTGCTTTACAGCAATCTCTAAGTGGTTTACAAAGTCAACACATTGCCCCCCACAATCTGGGCCCTCATTTTACAGACCTCAGAAGAATGGAAGACTGAGTCAACCTTGAGCCACTCAGGATTAAACTCCTGGTGTAGACAGAGTTAGCTTGCAATGCTGCATTCTAACCATTGTGTCACCATGGCTCTTGATAGTGTACAGAGAAATATTAAAGAACAACTAATAATGTTTCGGTAGGAGGTCATACTATGATGACATGGGCCTGTGAAGAGTAAAACTATTTTATAATATCTTATGTCAACACTAGTAATTCTTATTCCCTGTCACATATTAAGAAATACAGTGTTGCTTATGGTTCAGTGTTTGCATTTGAACTTTCTTTGATGATACAAAAAAATATGACAAAAAGGCCCTGTCACACTGGCCGACTGATGCAAAACATTTGTATAAAGGACACACCGGACGAGAAAAATGTTCCATCCGTTGTTATCCGCTCTCAAAAGGGGCAAAAATTTGCATAACCAG
>BHFT01002376.1:0-28825 GCA_004320025.1 Laticauda laticaudata
GAGGGCTTGGAAATATTCTAATTTCTCTTTTGACCAGACAAAGCTGAGAGAGGAATGAGACTTTTTTTCAAGGACATTGCCTGTTTGATAAGATAGAGGGAAGAGCATGGGAGAGTATCTATTGCAGGTGCTCTTTTGGGTTTCTATGATCATCTGGGTTGGTGTTGAAGCTTAGGAAAGAAAAGGCGAAAGTCTTTGGAGAAAAGAGTTGGATAATTAAACAAAGTTGCAGTGATGCTCTTTTTATCTTTTTAAGCTGTGCTACCCCTCCTCATCAGTTTACTCTTTTTTGTAATAGCTATTTGATTTTGGCCCTTTGAACTTGTCTTTGTTTGTTTGTTTTCTTGTCTTTGGAAGTTAAACTTGTACGCCTGCTTTTTATTTTAAAGAAAAGCTTTATTATTAATGTTTCTTCCTTTTCTTTTTAAGAGTGTAATCTTTCTCTCTCTCTCCCTTTCTGATATTTTTGTTCTTTGCACCTTCTGTATTAGTTTTTTTTTGGGGGGGGTTATTTTTATGTATCTTTTATATTTGAGACCTTTTTAATTGGATTAATTAAAGAAACTGAAGAATTTTTCCTGTTTTTTTTTTAGCTTTTTCTTTACTTTTTCACCTTTTTTTTTTTGGTGTGTTTTATGGTGTCTTTCCTTCAGTTTTGAATTTTTACCTGCCTCATTAACCAACCGATTGGATTAAGGTTATACAAGAACTGAAGAAATTTTTTCTTTCTTTTTATTATTTATTACTATTGCTTTTTTCCAACTATCTTTATTTGGAACTGCGCGTTGGTATATTACAATTGGATTAAGTTCAAGAAGAATCTGACGATTTGAATTACTCAAAATGAGTAGGAAATTAACAGCTCCTGGTTTTTCAACTTCTGCTTTCTCCTCTCCACCATCTGGAAGACAATGTTCAATATAGACAATGTTAAGGAAGAAGAAAGAACAAAAAAAGTGACCCTACAGATGATTATGCCAAGGAATTCAATAATATTCAAACAAATCTGAAATATTGAAAAGAGAAAGAGAACCATGAACAAAGAAAAGGAAAACGAGAAAAGTGAAGAACATCCCAACAAATGATGATGAAGTATGATGAGACAACTAAAAATTGAGAAGATAAAACAAAGAGAGAAGAAATTGTGAGATATTGATAACAGATTAACGGTGTTGAACCAAGATAAAGTGGTATCGATGGGAGATGGATAGATCAGAATTCTATCTTAGATTTCAAAAAATAGAGGAAGAAAAAGGACAAAATCATAGCTGAATAATGATAGAAATATTGGCTGAAGCTTTAAAATATCTGAAGAGAAGATGATGGATGGAATAGATGAGAGGTCTATCGAGTTTTTCACAAGATATGCAATGAGAAAATGCCTACCAAGAGAAGTTCACGTCAGATTTACAAGAAGCATTAAATGTAAATATTGCAAGTGGCAAGAGAGAAAACATTGAAATATTAAAAATTAAGGAGATTGTGTTTTGAAACAAGTACCCAGAAGAGTGGAGAGAGATGAGAAGAGATACTGATTTTTGAACCAAATGCTACTTAAGAAAGAGGTGAATTATAGATGCTGATTCCAAAGTTTGATGTTCACATGGCAAGGACAGAAACAGAATTGACTCAGTTGAGAAAGCTGAATCATTTTACACAAATTTTTAGAGGAAAAGAGGAAGAGAAGAAAAAGATAATTTCATTTCAATTAATATAAATGGACTTAATTTCCAGCCGTTAAAAGAAGGGAAACTTTTGATAAATTCAAGAAATTAAAATTTGATATAATTGTCTACAAGAGAGTACATATTAAAAAGCATAATATGAACAATTGTTGATACAGCCAAAACGAGGAAAATATTTACCTCCTTACGCAATGCCAAGAAAGAGGAATGGTTTATATATTTAAAGAGACCATTCCAGCGAAATTGAATTTATATTGATGACGATGGAAGAATCCTATGGTGGAAATAATGGAAATAATATGAAAACACTCCTGATTGCAATCTACGCCCCGAATGACAATCAAGAAGATTCTATATAAAAATTAGATATGAAAATAATTGAACTGGACTATGTTAAATATAGTTATGATGGGAGATTTTAATGGAATCGTAGACAATATACTGGACTATACAGCACAGATAAACAATAAAGCAAATAGAAAGAATCTCCCAAAACCTTTTTAAAACATGGTAGATGAAAAAATTTAAAAGATACATGAGAGAGAAAGAAATGCTAAATAAACAATACACCTACTCAAATAGACACTTATCATAGTCACAATTAGATATGAATGATGTAACAGAATTGTTAACATTATATTCAAAGATAATAAATATCTGCTAGAACCAAAGTAGCTTATTCTGCTCATGCATCAATCACTCGGTCATGACATATTAACATGGATGTAAGAGACAAAGAGATGATCTAGGATGAGTGATGTTATAAATACTATTTTAAAGCAAAAAAGACTTCATACAGTGGAGAGAAAGACTGGCCTTTTTCTTTGGAGAAAACAAAAAAGAAGATACAGTCAATCCAGAATGTATGGACTAGCAGTGAAGGCATATGCAGAGGCTTGATAATAGATATCTATAAAGGAAAAGAAATAGCCATGAACAAGATTAGCTTCTTAAGGCATTAGAAGATGAGTATAAAGGACTTGACAAAGAGTTACATATACAATGGGCCACAGAAAAAAACTGACATGTAATGTAAAAATGGATATAACCATAAAATGAGGTCAAAGAGACGAAAAGCATCAGTAAAAATCAAGGTGCTATAAACATGACTACTTTGAAGATTGCTATTAAACCAGGGTCGATGTGCTAATAAACTGAGAAAGGAGAAAGAATCAGGAAATATTGCAATTAATAGATGACCAGAAGATATTTCCATGGTAGTAAGAAAAGAAGGAATATCATTCAAGACTTCTTATGGGAAATATACACACAAGGGAATATTGATGAGATGGAAGAGTTTAACCATAATTCATACAGAATGCTAAGTTTAGCCTCCGCCAGAATGATCCTAAAAGATACCTTTGACTAACAATGGTTAGAAAGCACATAGCACAATGGTATCGATGAGTTAATCTGAAGCACTTAGCAACAAACATACATGGAAGGTGCACCACGCCCAGAGTGACTTTCAGCAGCAATTTTACAAAAACACTTACAAAGATTCGGACTTCTTTCCATTGCTTAGCAACGTTATCGACATGAATGCTTATGTTAAAAAAGCAGAGGATACCTAAACATCCATGGTCAGAACTTGTATCACATTTCTTCACAAAAGAGGAGACCCTAAGTCCATTGCAAAATCAAGAACATATTAGACCATTCTCCTAACCTTAAACGCAGATCATAAAATCTTGCTATTAATCATTGGCCAGATAAGACGTAAAAACAAGTACTTAAAAATTTTATCCCATCTCTTATCCAAATGGAACTTTCTGTCCAAAGAGACAAAATAAAGACAAATATGAAAATAATCTTGCTTGGAATACTACTGCAGGCACGTAGCCTGAAAATACCAAATGGCTCTGAACTATTCTCCAGTGATGCACCAGTAAGGCATTTGACTATATATGTCGACACCTGGCGATTCATGTTTATTACTCTTGGCACAGACGGGCATTTGCCTAGAAACATTTATTCAAGCTCACATAAAACGTATATATCATACAGAAGACGGCAAACAGCGTCATGGATAGTGATAAGCGAACTCGACCATGTATGCTCTCCATACACACCAAAGAAAAGGTACACCAATGACACAGGGTGACCCCACTCTATCACTCTGTGTTTTTTGTTAACTTTGGAATGTGGCTAAATAACGACTATTTATTGAGTGAAATGAACCATCTCAGTATATCATTCACAAAAGCGAAGCTGCTATAAATTCTAAAAAGAAGAATTTAATAGTTGCAAGCATTTGCAGAGATATCTAGTTTCTGTATCCCTTATGCATTAACGACCCGATCTAGACACGCCATTACAAATGAAAGAAAAGCATCATGAGCACATATGTGACAAGGTGTCTAGGTATTTGCACTACAAATTAACAAATAAGATCATAAAGATGTTTCTCGATCCACAAGATCTCTATGCCACATCAAGACAGAAAACAGGAACGAATCGACCTGCCCAGCACCTATTGAAAATCTTAGGTCACGACATTAAGATTCACAGCCAACTTGGAACGTACTTGCTGTTAGTTACTTGACAGGCCAAGCACTGCCAGTACACTAAAGAAACTAATCTATCATCCAAGACCTCAAACAGGCAGACTAGCCACTAGACTTGGTGAAATGGAAACAATTTACAAACTGTCATAATAGGGAGAATATCAACCAATCCAAGATGAAATATATTACCCAGAATTTTATATTTGTCTTCCAACAATGCCGTCCTAGGCTCTCGTCGCAAACCACTACTGTTGCTAGACTTTACACATACTCTACTACCAACCATTCGCTCGCGCTTGACATAACTACGTCACTCTATCGAGTCCTCAACGACGTAAGCAATAGCGAAGAATCAAGGTTAAAACTTTGCAAAGATGCCTAGCAATAAGAGGTGGCTATTGGTTGCCTAGAATTCGGGTTGTCTTACACGCTCACAAATTGCGTGCTCGCTCCTAGGACATAGCTGGCATAAATCCATTAAGACCAAATATAGATTGTTGCATTAGAAGGACATGATCTGTTGTTTGGGGGTGGGCATGCTGTCTTATATAGCTATAAAGGAATCCTACAAACACACTGTGGGGTAATTAGAAGACATTACATACACTATTGGAGTCTCTGTGGTTTAAACTGGAGAGATATAAAAGACAATTGTTATTTGAAAATTCCAGTCTGGTTATCGATTGTTGAAGGCATTTTCTTATCCCTATCTCTATACAAAAAGCGAACAAAACAGTCTAGATATGGTGATAATATTTGAAGGACAAAGGTGAACTTAATCTATACCAAAACAATCTAGAGGAACAATCCGGTATAACAGATAAATCTCGGTTTTCATATATGCGCAAATACATCCAAGGCTAATGATAAAGATTCTAAAACAGAAGGTTTCTATGATATAAACTGACTGAGTTAGATAACGATTTTGACAGGTACTGATGAAAAGGTGATTAAAAATCTACAATGGTTTATTTAGAAATTAAACTTGAAGAAGCAACCAAGCTTACATGAAAGCTATGATGCTCTATCTGGGAAGACATACTTATGGCATGTGTGAATGACGAGGGAATAGTGTGCACACAAATTCTGGAGGGTTCTCCACAATAAATTACAAATGAGACTAATCCATGTCAAAGCATAATGAAGACATAACTTGATATTAAGATATTTCAGGTGTGCATTTCCCGCCCACACCAAGAATAGCCAGAATGTTCAAGTAATAAATCCGAAAAATGAATGGAAATGTCATCAGACCCTGGCTCCATTACGAATGTGAGTGCTTTTGTGGATTGCAAAAAATACTGGGACTAAAATCGCACATGGTTGTTGGAAAGAAAAGATCAACAAACAAGATGATAGAAGTTCGATGGAAACCAGAGATATTTTTATTGGCGAATTTTTCCTCGAAAACTATATAGTAACAAGACCTTGAAATACCTCTGATTGTACATGTTTAATTAACAGCGGCTAGGATTGTTATTTGCCTAAAACATGGAAACAATGAGAAATGGCCATCACAGGAGGAAATCATTAAGAAATGATAATTGGAATTGCTGAAATGAGTAGATTGACAATTCCTAAAATTAGGAAAACAAAGACAGATAAACGAGACTTTATAAAATTCTGGCGATCTATTTCTATCATGGTCTAGACAATATAATACATAGTCATGAAATATGTAGACTCTTTAGAAAATAAATTAATATATAAGATGTATTCTTTCTTCATATGTCAACAAATCGATTCCTGGGATAGATCTGGGATGATAATATAATGTCACAAAACTCAATTATTAATCGATAATTTGTAGTACAAAAATTGAAATGATAGTAAAAGATGAATACAGTATTGAACATGATTGATTAATAATGATATTAACATGCCATGTTAATATTCGATGGTGATAAAATACAAATTACTATACAATGTAATTAATAATTGATATTGAAGACTATGAAATGGAAGCACAAAACAATTTGTAAACCAACCGGCACACTGTATGTATATATATGGAAGATGATGTTTTTATGTTTTGTTTGTTTTTGTTTGTTTTTAAAACCAATTAAAAAAAAAAGAAGAAGTAAGTGAATGCACAACTGCAGTAGTATAGTGCATTTGGTACATTCTACAGCATTAATAAATAAGCTTCAGTAACTTTAATAGAATTTCGTCCCAGGTATGAGTAGATGACTGCAGATTTCATTCAATGCCACCCCAAAGTATTGTGTGGAAGCTATTATGGAAGAAAGTGTGGTATATGTGAAAATATTTTGTTTTTGTTTTTTTGTGAAGAAGTACAAATCAAATTGGGGGTTGCAAATAAGTTTCCAATATAACAAGCTGTCCAGTAGCCAAAATAGCTTTTGGGTAGTAACAACTTAAAAGTAGCTAGCAATACAATGTTCAGTTGTTTTAGACATTTGGATTAAAAATTAGTATGATGTTACTTTCAGTCATTAGACTGAAGAACCTCCTTAGAACCCTATTTAGTATGATGTTATTTTTGGTCATTTAGTTTACTGTTCAGTGAGGAATAGCTATCTCAAAACAAACAAAACTTCTAAATTTAATTCCATTTTTTTTTAAAAAAGGGAGAGTATTTGATTCATTGATAAGATGTTTTTACTGATTCAGACCTGATGGATGCTAGGCAGAGTGGAGGTACCACTGACAAACATTAAGACAACTTCCTGTACATGTTAGCCAGGTTAGCAAAAGGATTGATGCTACAGTTATCCTATAATGGATGGCCACAACCCTAAATTCCCTCCCTCAGCAGTAGAAGGAGGACTTGCTCACATGTTTTTATTAAAATCAATTGGAATTGTTTCTGGTTAAATATATTTAAAACCAATTTGTTAGCCTTTTAACTATTGTATCCCATGAAAAATTATTTAATTTTCTGCATCTCTGTTCACTATTCACTATTTGGGGTGATAATTATTCATGTTGTACATTTCAGAGATGTACATTTCAGAGAACTAATATGAAGAATGCTCTCTGCTGTAGAAATATCATGCTAATGAGAACTGTAGAGTAAAAAAATGCAATAAATATATTAATGTTCATGGGAGAATAACAGGATATTTAAAATGTAAAGAAATCAGGAGCGCATTACTTATTTAACACCTGATCTGTGTGTCCAATTATGAAGTGAACTTTCACAAGAGTTACTGGAAGAGAACAAATACAAGAGCTTTCATAAGTTGAGTTTCAGAAACTTTTAATAGCAATGAAAACATTATTTGGTTTGTCTTTGTCCTGGTCTAAAACTGGAGGCATATCTCACTCATATACACAGAAAGACTGCAAAGATCTAATCTTCATCACTGAAGAATGAAGTGGAGGGTTTTTTTTTTCAGCTGCTGGATACCTAAATTAATATAACCAGCTCATGAGTGGCTTATTGTCCTTTTGCCTATTCAGGGACAGGACTCTGCTTTCCATCCTAACTGTCAGGCTACAGAACTTTTTCCCATTCAATTAACAAGAATGAACTTCTGAAAACCAAACTGTATCAAAAGGAATCCTTTATTGAGATGAGACAATTCATGTAGGAGTTCAAAGCAGCGTCTAAGGTCCCTCAGGCATACAGAGGTAGATAAGGGAGTTTAGAACCCCTCCCCTTATCTCGCTGTGTATTTAGTGAAACAAAAGCCAGTGTGTTAATCCCCCCTCAGCTCTTCTTCAGAGTTTCCCAGGAAACTCTCAATACCTAATTTCCTCCCACCCCCTTTTTAGAATGAACTTTTGCAGAGATTTCCAGGACACATCTCACTATGGAATTTTTATGGTCTTCTCATCTCCTGGATGTGCCTCTCAGAGGTGATAGGTTCCGGCCATCTGGGTTTTCTCCCTCCATTGTATCAGGTGCGGGTTATACAAATTCGATATAAGATTAAATATATTCAGGTTACATCAAGAAAGGATTTCTTTATCAGTCTGCCATTCCCCCCTTTTCTTCTTCCACTGAAGAAATGACAGATACATGGATCTGACTCTAACACTTTGGAGAATGCTTGAAGCTTATCAGCATTTCCATAGGCCACATATAGAAATAAAAGAGAGCATCTTATACCAAGTCACATCCCTCTGTTGGTCTTTTTTATAACCCTCTTATTGAAGGTCCTCTGACATTCAAGCTGGAATTTGGCCAGCTCTATCTTGAAATGTTGGCAATTGAACCCAGAATATTTTGTGTATAGTAAACAAAGTAGATGCTCTACTTAGCATCTCCACACAATGAAATTGTGTGTGTCTTATGGTAACAGTTGAAGAAGCACTAAACCCCCTGATGAGCTAAGTTCTGGTTGCGAATTTGTTCAAGGCAGGCCTAACAAGTCATTCCACTCAAGTTGTTCACAACAGTCAAGTTCTTCAAATCTTCTTTCTAAAGAGGAGCAAACCCAGTAGTATTTTTAGCTTCCCTGTGGTTCATGTAGTATCAAAATATCTAAAGGAGTGAAAAGAGAAGGGGGGGGGGAAACTGCATTTTAAGGCTTTGCACAGCTTTTTCTTGCCTTCTTGGCAAAAAGATTGCTGGGGTTTCTTTTTGTTGAGTCGCTCCATGGCACATGCTCCAAAGGAACTCTCTCATATAAATGGAAAACAGTGTCTGCCTCCTTCAACCTCATTGCTCTTTGCTGGTGTCATCATGTCTCCACAATTTACTGCTTCCTGGAATTGCTACTGTTTGGTACTTTATCAGATTATCCAGGCCAGTGAAGTTCATTGTCACTTTCAGGCAAAATTAGAACAATTTTCCTTGTTCCTTTTGGTTGATGAAGTCTTGATAGCATACCTACTTACACAGTAACTTTCTTTTCAATGGGATGCATGACCATATATACCACAATGCTTTACAGCACTCTCTGAGTGGTTTACAGAATCAGCATATTGCCCCCAACAATCTGAATCCTCATTTTACCAACCTTGGAAGGATGGAAGGCTGAGTCAACCTTGAGTTAGTCAAGACTGAAGTTCTGACTGTGGGCAGAGTATACTTGCAATACTGCATTCCAACCACTGTACCACCATGAGTCTTGTAGGCAAATTACCCAAGCTGGAGGCAGCAAAATTTAGAGTCCTTTGAAATGTAGACTGAATTTATAAACCAATGATAAGAAAAGGGTTAAATTTCATCTATCTTCTCGGCAGTCTCAGAATGAATTCATTGGAATCTCCAGGAAGTGGGAGTTCTAGGATAATGAAGACAGAGGAAATATCTATATCTGGAAGTTCTATCTCTGAATAATGAAGTTGTCAGCCTTACCAGGTAGACCAGTTAGGAAACATAACTGGATAAGCTAATTCTATTTTATTATAAAACTACATAAACAGAATCTTGCAAGTCTGAAAGTACAAATCTCCCACCATCTCCTTTATAGTCTGAGATCAGGGGTGGTATTCAACCAGTTCGGTTGAATACCGGTTCGGTGAGAGTGCGTTTTGTGTGGATTTGCACCTGACGCACGCTGTGCACACGTGTACAGCATTTGCAAAAAACCATTGTGGATGCACAGCATGTGAAAATCCTCTTCTTTCCTGCATTTTCAACCTCAGCTATGCCGCACAAAGCCCTCAACATTTTGTATTATGTATGGAGCACCATATCTTCCTTTATAATTTCTGAGACTTTTATATTTCATCTTTTCTTCTCTTTAAATAAAATTTGATTTTGTTGATCTCAAGGAAAGAGGAAGGGCTGAAGTTTCCTCTGCCTCCAGTGCCCATCCCCATTCCAATCTTGCTTTGTGTAGAACAGAGCAGTTATAAAGCTGGGCTTAGTTGCCAAGATACTTGCATAAACATTCCTTTTGGCTAGAAGTATTTATTGAATGCCAGTTGTTTTTTGGGCTGACTTCATAGCATTTCCTTTTAACTTTTCAAATCTTAAAAAAAAAACCTTTTCAAACTTTAAAAAGCTTTGTATCTGGCTATCTTAGAACTTCCCTTTCTTACTTACTTCTTGTAAGGTTATTAAGATCTGCAAGAGAGGTCTTTTGGAAGATATTTCCATTATCAGAACCCACTTGATAAGCACATACATGAAAGAGTTCCCTCTCATGTCAGGTTTCAACTTCCATTTCTTTAAGAGCTGTGATTGGCTTCAATTCTATGTTCTTTCAGAAAGGCCCTTAAAGGATATCTTTTTAACTTAGCTTCTTGTTTTAATTTCCCCCCAATTTTTTTGTACATTAAATACTTTGTTCCTAAAGAAATATAGCTAAATAAATACTTAGCATTCACTTTTACACGTGGAACTCCATCATGTTTTCAAGGCTGCATTTCTGAACAAACTTTAGGAACTTGATAATAATCCTTATTTCTAAATAAACGTGTTCAAAATTATATGGCTAGGGTAGAAAACTCAGGAGAGAGAATAGCAGGCTGTAGCTGGACTTCTGAGGATACTTCTCTCTTATAAAATGTAGAGCTCATTGAATTTCTTTCAAAAGCCTATTCTTTCCTCTAATTCAACCTCAGTAAAATATGAGCCCCATACTAAGATGTCTATGACAGCATAACTTTTAACTATAGTTTAAAACAGGGCTTAGGTGCCATATAGCATGTGAAACTACAGCTGCCCAGTAACTTAACCAATGTACGAATTAGCTAGATGTAATTTTCCAGAGATATTTATAACAAACAATCTTTGTTACCTCATACTTGATGTATATCTCCTGGCTGTGTTAATGCAACATACTAACTCATGAATTTCTTAACTATGGTTTATTAAATTAACCCAATTGCCCAGATTTGCCCCAAATATTAATCTAAACCAGCCACACTGTCAGACTCACTAAAGACACAGAGCCACCAACTGAGCAGTTTATGTAAACTAAGTTTCTATATTTGTTTAAACAGGATGTGTCAGAGAGGGCTAATAATATTCATATTTCTCTAGAAAATAATGTTTGTGGAACCAGATGGCAAAACTAGCCTAACAGAAAAACATAACAGAGATATCCTCTTGCCTTAGGCATGAAAGCCAGCTGGATGACTTTGGGGCAGTCACTCTGTCTCAGTCCAACTCATCTCACAGTATTGTACGAAGGAAAATAGGAGTAGGAAGGCATATTATGTATTTTGTCTGCCTTGAGTTATTTATAAAAATAATAAAGGCAGGATTTTAACAAAATCTAGGCAGGGAAAGACAGAAAGGATAGTTCAGTTACAATGAGAGAAGGTACAAATTGATCAATAACTACCAAGACTTGATTCAGCATAATTCAAAAGCAGGGCAAAAAAGCACAGAGAGTGAAGACTTGGAAGCGCACTTGGTTAAACAAAGGGCTTTGTTTTATACAGTTCTTTCCTAATTCTAAGAGGTTGCAAACATCATTTCAAACACACTTAAGACTAGGTCCCACTGGCTGACAGATGCAAAATGTATGCAAAAAGGACACAGCGGATGAGCAAAATTTCGGGGGTGGCTCCATCCGTTGTTATCCTCTCCAAAAAGTGCCCCAAATTTGCATAAACAGAACAGAAAAGAATGGAAAGGAACGGACAGGGGTAGTACATAACGGGGATGTTAAACGGCTGTTCGGAGGAAGCCTAGCAGATGGAAGTGGATGACACATCTGAAGGGCTTCCGGGAGAGAATAGTGAAGCAGACACATAGCGAAAGGGGCGGATGCATAGCGGATGATGCAGATGCATCATGGATGCCTATAGGAAGCAAAGCGGATGCATAGCAGATGAAAAATGTTCACTGCGCATGCAGGGAGTATGAATTGTGTCAGCTCCGTGGATATAAAAGGATGCAGCTTGCAAGCAATCAGCATTCAGAGGAAAGACGTGCTGCCACAGACATCTTCGAATAACACCATGGTTCGTCAGTCAGGGAAGAAGAGAAAGCCTGTGCCTACTCCTGCCAGCCCTGGCAAGAAGGACATAAACACCATCCCACCCCCTGGTGCTGACTCTGAAGCTGCTGGTACTGCTGCTGGTGGTGGTGGTGTTGCTGCTGCTGGTGCTTCTCCTGCTGCTGGTGCTGCTGGTGCTTCTTCCGCCTGCTGCTGCTAGTGGTGCTGCTGCGTTCTGCTGGATGCTTCTCCTGTTGCTGGTGCTGGTGCTGCTGCTGCTGCTGCTGCTGTGATGGACCAGCCCCCAAGCCTCCAAAGCCTGCTGCTCAAGTCCCTGAGGCCCTGCTGCTGAAGCCCTAGAGGGAGGAAGAGGCAAGGAAGGAGAAGGGAGAGAGAAACAGTACACCATTTCCGAGGACCATGAGGATGCTGGAATGGCTGAGGGAACGAGTACCTGTGAGAAAGGGCACAGACTCTATCGTGACACAAGAAAAAACAGGCAGCTTGAGAGACAAGGCCAGAGAGCTGGGCAACACTGCAGGTGTACTCCTGGGATGTGGAAGCACATGCACAACCTGTATAGCAAGCTACACCTCAAAAAATCTCGGCAGGCCACTTCAACCACTAACGAAGATGTAATCATCATGGACCAAGTGCGCTTCCTGAAGCGGTGAGATCCGCACTGAGGAAGCAGCCCTCTGACACCCCTCCCTCAGACAGCCCACAGACAGCCATCCACTCCAGCCCAGGAGACAAGCTACAGTGTCCAGCAGTCTCTTTGGAGGGCCCAACAGGCAGGACCCCCCCGAACGCTGCACTTCCCCATCCAGAGACTTGGAGGATCCCCTTCACAAAGGAGCAAAAACGCAGCCACCAAGATCAACCCACCCGCCACCCCCACCCCCAGCTCCAAATGATGCAGCAGAGAGGCAGACTGAGGGCCAGAGACCACACTAGTTCTTGTTGGAGATCAGGTGACACAATTCAAGACCAGAACAGCTGTCCACAGTGACATACCATCCTCCGGATCAGAGTCCTTCATACCTACGTGAGCAGACCCTCATGGACCATGCCGAGCCCTATACCAGTCATGAATGCAAAAGATCACAGCACTTCTGCACAACCTCAGGCCCAGCTGAACCTTGCCTCCAACCCATCCAGTCTGCTCCTCCACCCCGGGGATGTCACCGTTTCACATGCTTTCAACAGCCCTCACCTACCAAGGCTATGACTACCAGCGACTTCCAACAGCAGACAACAGCCCTTCAATCAGGCCCAGGGTTCATCGCATGCCACAGATGCCAGTCCTCACCCAGCTGCAGATTAGCTGCTGGATTAGTAAACCCCAGTGAGCATAGTGGGGAGCTGTATGTCCACCCTCCCAAAGCTGCCACACAATGGCCCTTTGTCATCAATAAACAATTTATCATTGATCAACACATTTCAATTAAACAAAGCTCTTATTAATGCCCTATTGCACTTGTAGGCGCCATCAACATACATGGCCCAATCTCATCAGTGTTATGAGACAGGCGCTCAAGTGAAGCTCCATTAACAATCCATCATCACTGTCTTGGCACCCACTGCTCAAGCTGGGGGAGTTGCACCAGTGTCTCAGGATGTTGCGCTGCTTCTTTCCCTTACATGTGAAGCTCTTCCTGGGCTTGTACATCCCACAGTGTCTATCAGTTTTCCGTCCTTACCTCCATTTCACCAGGCTCCATGTCCCCATTGCCTTGTTGGAGGTCCACGAGCTGTTCTGCCAAGACTGCCGGTAAGCAGGTGCGCATGAGATTGTGCAGCGATGCAGCAAGGCTTCCACGAATGCGTCCTGCACAGTCTGTGCGCTCATGCTGCATGGGTGGTGAGAAGTACCTGGAACTGTTGCGCCCAGGATGCAAGGTGGTTCTGCCACTCACCCGTCCTTGCCTGGCCAGCCTTAGTTGTTTTTATTGTTTCATTGACAGATCTGGTTCTCGTCTCTCTAGTTGTAATTGTTTCTCCTAACTCTTTCATGTGAAGACCTCTCTTCATGGGTTGAGAGTATCTTGAAGTGTAGGGCTTCATGAGCTAGGTTTGAGCGGAGAAGGCGTCATCACCCCACGATGAAGTAGGGCACACTCTTGTGTGTCATTGGTTGGTTGGGTTACTGTATCTGGAAACCATGATGAGGTTGTGTTCCAGCCCATCCTTTGAGGTTCACCTGTCCTGTTTGTAATAAACCAACACATGGCTATCTGAAGCTGACCTTGGTTGCCTGAAGTATCGATGTGACATGAACTTGTCAGTTCAAGCATCAGCCAGGCAGAAGAGATGATACTGAAGGAAGCCCTTCTATTGTATAATTGGAACCTGAGGTTGTGGAAGCTTTGGCAGCCACGTGCTTCCCATCTATGGCTCCAACCGTCATTATGTGGGGAAAGTTCCAACTCGTTGATACCCACTGTTCTGGCAAACTTTCCTCCAGCCTTTTCTCCAGCCTTTCGTCCAGGGTCCAGGACAGAACGTTGGTGCTAGGCTTGCTTCAACCTGGGTCCTCAGATGCTCTACAATTTCGTCAAACAAGTTCTCTGTCAAACTTCATCCTCATGAAGTGCGCTGGAATGCACGAGTTTCTTCATTCTCAGCTCCACCATCAGCTTGTCATACAAGTCCAAACTCCATTCTTTCTCCTGATCTCCTCGGACCCCACACAGCTCTTGAACGTCTACTTTTCTCCTTAGTGTAGAACAGGTGAAACAGTCTGAACAGGGCTTGGTTCTGCGTGTTTGAATGATCGCCGCTACATAAGGACTGTGTTATTGATCCCATGTGCGAGATCAATGGATTGATGTGGAATGAGCAAGAACCGAAGGGTGAAGAGGTCTGTACACCACGGCTGCTGCTCATACTTGAGATCCGGTGATTTCCTCCCCCTTTTTATAGGAAATATCAAGTTCTTGCTTCACGCTAGGTGTCCTTTCTACATATTACTAGACACGCAGACATCCTAAATATCCGAGATACATCCCAATACTGCAACATTTTGTCTGTTTTAATGCTTATATAGGGAGATTGCATTCACCGTTCATCCTTTCTATTTCCCGATGCTACTAACGCTGTGTGGACGTTCCGTGCACCTTTCATTTCCTCCCTCTTTCCATTTTCAGCTGGAGCAGATGTGAATTCGAGGGGATGGCCAGAGGATGCCAAAGAGGACACAGTGGACATTTTTAATGGATGATAACGGACATAGAAATGTTTGGTTGCCTGTATATCACAGATGTACATTCCTATTGCGGCGGAAAGTTCATCCGCTCAAAACGTTTTGTGCAGCCTCAAACTTCTTGCGCAGATCGAAATCTCAGTGGACGGCATGCTCGATGGATAGAGCCGTGTGAAACACGTATGCATGAGTACACAACGAATTGCATTCGCGTTTTCCAACGGATGGCAAGCTTTTTTGTCCATTTTACATCCTCTTTGCATCCGTTGGTGCAGTGGGACATGGGCTTTTCTCTGAAGTATTAGAATTTTTGAATGTTGTGAAGAAGTTATGAAATAACCTATCTCTGGATAATAAAAGCAATTATATCTACTTCCTGCATTTCTGTATTAAAGCAAATGAGATAATGTTCTTAAAAGCAGTTTAAATCCTTCACATGCATGGCATTATGAAGAATATATAGCTTGCCAAAATTAGCTGAGGCAGCTCAGCTCTGAGAGGCCTGTCTCCTTACACCATCTTAAACATGGTGGCTGCAGTCCAGCCCTTATTTGTATCAAGATACTTTTGAATCAAACAGGGAATATGCAGACACAATTTCCTCAAATGGCATGGTCTTGAACCACTGTCTCTTAGGAAACAGCCAGCTTGGTAGTGAAGTGGGCACACTTTCCAACCAGAGATAGAACTATTCGCAACATTTAACCATGCTGAATTTTGTATGGCCTATAATAGCTCAAATATATAACTTCTAGCTGATGTTGGATCTTCTATGTTGCTACTTCTGCTAGATTTGAGGCTGCTTGCCATGTTGTGGCTTTAGTTTTTTTTTTTAATTCTTGTTACCAAATGTTATTTAGAATTCTAACCCCAAAAGCTTTTACACTGTGATCTTATATAGCAACTCCTTCTACTCCTAACTTCACTGGCGGTTGTCACTTTCAATCTCTCTTCCCCTTCCACAGAAAAAAAGAGCTGGCCCCTGCATTTCAACATTTACAGATATACACACCCCATTATGTTACACATTGTTCATAAGCAACAGCAGGTAAAACTCTTAAAAGGGAACAAGAATTCTAACCTGAAAAGTTCAGGTGTGACATATGAAAAAAAGAAAAAGAAGTATAGCTAACTCTAACTTAACATTAAGCCACTTACTCCCATCAGCCTTATTTCCACTGTTTTTATATACCAATTCACATATTGCCTTTTGTTCTTTAAATTCTTTGCCTCTCTCTCACATCAACTTCACCCAACCACAACTTTCTCAATTTTCTCCTTCTCAACCCATTAACTTTCCCTTCATATATTGGTTTATGACTCAGTTTTCATTCATTTTTTTTAATGTGATCAATCCACCTCAATGTACTTGTCAGCCTTCAAGATCTTCTGCTATTGCTTTGCATCTTTTTGACTGCCATAAGTAATGGGGGGGGGGAGGTAGGAATAAGTTGGGGAAGTGAGCTGGAGGTGTTACATTCATGCTGTTGTATAAATGGGAGGGGGGAGCAATAAGCTAGAGTTTAGGTTTCTATTTCTCGCTTAGCTTTCTTTCTCTCTGCCGCAACTGCAACTGTTATCAAAATATGCCAAGGTCAACGAACAAGGCCTCATCATCACCTGAAGAATGCCACCACTGATCATATCTACAACTTCTAATTGGAAATGTCATTTGAAACTATTGGGGGTGGGAACATTTCCATCACTTTCTATATGTGAATTGCGCGCCTAATTTTCTCAGATTCAGAATTCTTTGGTTGCTACCAACTTCACTTTCATAAAAGATATCTTTTCTCTAAACCTAAGAGTCTAAGTATTTCTTTCCTGGATTTTGAATGGAGCTCCGCCTGACATTATTCTGAATCTCAACCACCTTCTCACCCGGAGAGAATACCACAATTTTCTTCTGAGGGGCTGGACATCAGTCATCTTCAAATAGTGACCAAGAGGATCCGGGAGCCATTGGAGGGCAAGATTCTTGGCTGATGCAGGAAGCCAAGTGCTAGCAGAGCTCAGTCTGGAAGAGGATCCAAGTGGGAAGCCCCAGATGGTCAGTGGGGGTTGGTTGGAAAGATCGGAGGAGACACCCCCCCCCGGAGTCACAACTACCTGCTGCGTGGAAAAGAGGAGCCTTGGCAGAGAAGGAAAAGAGGGAACTCTTACTGATCAAGCCAGGAGACTCCTGAATGAAGCTTTGAACAACCTCAAGCTTCACAAGGTATGAAGGGGGAGGGGGAAGAAGCCAGCCAGGAGAAGCAGAGCAGCTCCCTCTCCCATAAATCAACCCGATCCAGCACAGCGCCCGGGGCCTTCAGCAGGAGGTGGAATTCCTAGAAGGGCGTAGAGCTCCTAGGCTGCCTTCCGTTAGAAGTAAAATACGGAGGGGACCCAAAGCCTTGGGATTTTTCCTAGCTCAAGTTTGGAGCCATATGGAGGAGTATGAGGATTTTTCCCTCAGAAGCAAGCCAAAGTGAGGTGTGTTACCAGGGCTCTGGAGGGAATAGCGGCAGAGTGGATGGTGACTTTGCATAATGATAATGCTCCTCAGTTGCTGAATATAACCTATTTATGGCTGCAACTGCGGGCCAGGTTTGAGGACCCGCTGGCGGAGCGCAAGGCTGAAATTAAGGATGAAAACCATAAAACAGGGCGGAGGTCTGTGGCTGATTACACCCCAAGAATTTAGACAAGTTAGCAGGCCATTTCCGAGGCTGGCCCAAGAAGCCCTGATGGAACTGTTTAAATGGTTTAAATGAAGATGTGTACAGAGATGCACCTGGCTAGAAGAGACCCCATAATTTGCAGATGTGGTATTGCTGCAGAAGAAGTGGAAATTGGATTTAATCCGAAGTAAACGGCGTGGAGGTTATGGTGGAGCAAGTTTTCCCACCCACGCCCTCAAGAGGCTCCTAAACCTCAGAAGGGAAGGAGTGGCGGCAAGACCCAACCCTCGGCCTGATTTCGATGCGGGAAGGAAGGTCACCGGCGGTGAACTGCAGAGTCAAGCTGGAGCCAAAGGGGGCGCCAAAGGAAGGAAAGAAACCTGAAAAGTCCCCAGAGAAACCTCGCGAAACAGCACTAAAGTCGAAAGAGACAGCAGAGGTCGCCCCTCCCGCAGGAGAGAAATCAGAAGCCCAGTGACCCCTGAGGAGGAGGATTCTGACTCAGAAGAACGACTTCCTGGTAAGACAAGCGGGGCCCTATGACCATTCTGGTGAAGTTGAGGGTACCCAATTCAGGGGTCGAAGGGGAGATGCTAGCCCTGTTAGATTCTGGGTGCACAAGGTGTATAATCAACACGGAGTAGTGAAGAAAATGGGCTTAAAGCTAAAACCTTGAAGATGCCATTTCCTTTTGCCAAACTAGATGGATCAGTGGCTGGAGGTTGCCCCGCTCGTTTTGTCATGGAACCAATAGAAATGAATCATGGGAAGCATGAATCTCCCTGCGTTTTATTGTGGTCCCTGGGAATGGAGCAACCATTAATACTGGATTGCCCTGGCTCTGGAAATGGAACCCCAGGTTAACTGGAGAAAGGGGTTGTTGCGCATACGCACAAAGCAGCGGCCAGGGGAAGGGGCCAGATCCCAGCCGAAACCTGAGGACCTAATTGAAATAGCTTCCACAGGTACTGAGCCCGTGAAACATGAGGAGAAAATTCCCAAAGAGTATTGGGGATTTAAAGAAGTGTTCAGTGAAAAGGCCTCGGACGAGCTTCCACCTCACCGGCCAACGGACTGTGCTATTGAAATTTTACCTGGGGTGAAGCTCCCGAAACCAAAAGTTGTACTCAATGACCCCTGGAATTGGAAGAGCTAAGATTGTTTATTGATAAAAATTTGGAACGGGTTTCATTCAGCCTGTCTAGCCCCGGGTGAAGCGGCCCGAGTGTTGTTCCGTGAAAAAGAAAGAATGGTTCAAGCGTTGGTAGTGGATTACAGAAATTTGAACACCTATTCTGTGCGAAAACGTGTACCCCCTTCTTTGATAAAGGACATGTTGGACCCATTTAGTGAAGGGAAGATCTTTCACAAAAGCTGGATTTGAGGAGAAGCATACTACGGATCCGAATTAAGGAGGGGGATGAGTGGAAGACCGCTTTAACTGCCCGATGGGTTGTTTTCCCAGATCAATGTTCTTCCTTTTGGTTTACAAGGGGCCCAACTGTATTCATGCAAATGATCAATCAAGTGTTACATGAACATTTATATACAGGGGGTCTGGTTTATCTTGAATGATATCCTTACTACACGGAGACCTTAGATGAACATGTGAAGTTAGTGCGGTCGGTTTACAAAAAACGTGTGCTCTAGTTGTATGTAAATTGTCCAAAAATGTTCTGAATTCCGCATCAAAGACAAAATTGGACTATTTGGGTATCGCATTTCATCTAAGGCATAGAGATGGATCCAGAGAAAGTGTGTGGCCATCTGGAGTGGGCTCCACCACGCAACCAGAAAACAACTTTCAAAGCTTTTTGGGATTTGCAAATTCTTTACCGCAAATTCATCCCGACGTTTGCTAAGATAGCAATGCCCATCACATAATCTCTTGAAACAGAAAGGGAGGTGAAGGCCCAAGGCCAGGAAAGCCGCTGAGTGGTCCATGGAGTGCCTAGCCGCTTTGAAAAAGCTAAAACAACTGTTTGCCTGCAGAACCATGTGTGAAACACCCGGATATGGACACTCCTTTGTGATTCAAGCCGATGCAAGGGATGTGGCTATTGGAAGCGGTATTACTTCAAATCAATGAGAAAGGACTTTACAGCCTTGTGCATACACCTCCCGTAAGTGTTGAAACCAGAGAAAGATGGGCCGTCTTAGGAGAAAGAGCTTTTGCCAGTTTCCGTTGCGGCCACTTGCTTGACCTGGAGACTTTCCCTGGAAGGAGCAAAAACACCTGTTTGAGGTATGGACTGATCATCGAAGATCTGGAAGCTTTAAAAATGCCGGGAAGCTGCCTCTAAACAAGTCGCGGGGCGCAGTACTCAAGCCGATTCAATTTCTCATTGAAGTACATTCCAGGCGGGGAAGGAATTTCATGGCAGATGCTCTCTCTAGACTACTCAATATAATAGCATGCGCCAGGAGGTGAGGAAGGGCCGCGCGAATGGGTCTCAGCCAAACGAGTCTAGCCGCCCACGTGATCACCAGAGGCTCAAAAGAAGAACAAAGAAGTGGTTTATCGAAGATCCTCACCGGAACAATTAAAAGAAGCTTAAAAAACTGACAAATGGTGTCCTGGCTCATTCAAGTAACTAATATCGATTAGAAATGGTTTGGCTGGTGGGCGCCAAGTTTTTGTGCCCAGGTAACACCAATATACCAGATGATTCTAGCCTGGCCACTGAGGAGACTGTCTGGTAGCGGATTTGGTGAGCCAGAACGTAAGCAAGACATGAAGGCTGTGAGTGTAGCGTAGCTGGTGCCCAGATTCGGGTGGTGTGTTGGAGAAGGGTACGAGACCGGTGTGCGGGTGGCCTGACTAAAGAAAGAGCGGAGCAGGGAGCTAGCGGTCATGTGTGGTCGGGGAAATGGGTAGACCGCCGTAGGTAGGGCCAAGGAGAGGTAGCGGAGGGGGCTGAGACGCGAGAGCGGCCTGGAATGAAATCTCTATGGACTTATATAGAGAATGCCCGAAAGTGGTGGAAACAGGTCCACTGGGTAAGTACTGATTGTTTTCCAAACAAATACATTGCATTACTTGTTCCAAGACCCGTCTGCTAAAAACACTGCTAAATGGTTTATATCACATCATAAAAAAACAATAGGTTATCTATGGTACGGCGTCTCGGAACGCATAATCTCCTGACAGAGGGTCCAATTTACTCAAATTTTTAGGAAAGAGTTCCTGAAGTTATAGGCTCCACCCCAGGGGTTAAGCTCCGCCCACTCAACCCCCAAACCAATGGGGGGGCCTGTGAGAGGACTAAACGGCAGGTCTAGCAACAATATTCTCAGAATGCTTACATACAATTATCAACGAAGAAACTCGGTCCGAATTATTACCATTTGCCGAATGGCATAAATAACAACTCGTACACAGAGTCTGGATCTTTACTCCATTTAATAGTGGCTTCGGACAAGATTTGTTCCCATACCTGAAGCTTCCTCTGAAAAACCGTAAACATCCCATATCGTTGGATGAATGGATAACTCAACTCCAACTTAACTGGCCAGGAACACGCAAAGCATTAGAATGAGGCGCCCATCAAGCTCATAAGAAATTATGCAGACAAGAAAATGATCCCCCCAGAGAAGGAAATATAAGTGGCGTGACAGAGGGTTTCTGTCCACCAGTACCTGCAGAACAAAGTCAAAAGAAGCTTGGTCGCTAAGTACGTTGGTCCATTCACAATTGAACGGATTATAAATCTGTAACATCCAGCTAACCTTACCAAAACTCTTCGACGAATTCCATACCGGTTTCCAATGTTAGTGTTGCTAAAAACCTGAACATACTTCCTGACTAAGACCGATCCAGGCTGACCCTCCATACCAATACTGATTGAAGGCGAACAAGCATTTTGAAGTTAAAGAAATTCTGGACTCTGCAAATGGAGGTGTTGACTCCAGTATCTTGTAGCCTGGAAACATTTCCCCTTCTTCCACAAGCCGAATGGGATTAACGAAACTGACGTTAAAGCCATAAGTTGTGGTCAAGGCATTTCGTTCCAGTATCACTGATAACCTTAGGAGTGGTTGTTTTGTAATTGTGTAGTCATTAACTAATTGTCTTTATATTTCTCCTCTCTCCCTTCTAGGACTAGTGATTTCCTTTTTCTAAGGAGGGCTGAATGTCAGCCTTCAAGATCGTCTGCTAATTGCTTTGCATCTTTTGCGACTCGCCATAAGTAGTAATGGGGGGGGGAGGTAGGATAAGTTGGGGAAGTGAGCTGGAGGGTGTTTACATTCATCTGGTTGTATAAATGGAAGGGGGGAGCATAAGCTAGAGTTAGGTTTCTATTTCTCGCTTAGCTTCTTCTCTCTGAGGCACTGGCAACCCGTAGTCAAAAATATGCCAAAGGTCAAACGGACATGAGGCCCTCATCATCACCAAGAAGATGGCCCCACATGAATCATATCCACAACTTTCTAAATTGGAGTGTCATTTGAACTATCTGTGGAGTGGAACAGTTTCCCCATCACTTTCCTATATGTGAATTGCGCCCTAATTCTCAGTTTCAAGAAATTCTTTGGTTGCTACCACTTCACTTTCAAGTAAAAGATATCTTTTCTCTAAACCTAAGAGTCTAAGTATTTCTTTCCTGGATTTTGAATGGAGCTCCGCCTGACAGTACTTCTTTCACACTGGTCACTCACATTTAGATTCAATCTACATTCATTCAGCAATCCCTATTTCTTGTTTTACCACCCATACTTCTTAAGTACATTATTGGCACTGCATTCAACCTACTTTCATATTTCTCCTATGTGTGCAATTCTCTCTTCCATATAAAAGTGCCTGCTGTTATATCGAAACTGTTTTCTATTCTTCAGCAAACCTTGATTTCTTAACACCACCTATTACCATCTACTTTTTTTTAAACCAGCATTTGCACAGCTTATATTTTCTCTCTCCTTTTCCCCATCTTCAACAAACATTCTGCTAAAGTGCCCAGACTCATCCGCCTCAAGCTCTTTGCCACTTACTCCTTTTACATTCCAACTCTCAAACTTCTGTATGTTACGACTGTCACCACATGGCCCATAGATATTTGGCTCTGCTACCAAACATTGCATGTAGAAAAGCTGTGGTTATTAAGGTATTAGCCTGTGTTACATCTGTGCCACATGCATCATTTTCTGCTAATGGCAAAGATAGTACAAACAACAGATAACAGATAATCAGAGTTGGAAGGGACCTTGTAGATCATCTAGTCCAATCCCCCACCCAAGCAGGAGACCCTACACCATTTCTGACAAATGGCAGTCCAATCTCTTCTTGAAAGTCTCAAGTGGTGAATCTTCCACAGCTTCCGAGGGCAACTTCTGTTCCATTGGTTGATTGTTCTCACTGTCAGAAAGTTTCCCCTTATTTCCAGGTTAAATCTCTTCTTGTTCAGTTTCCATCCATTGTTCCTTGTCNTCTGTACTTTTTCTAGAGTCTCAACATCTTTTTTATAGTGTGGTGAACAAAACTGGATGCAGTACTCTAGGTGTGGTTTTACTAAGGCTTTATCCCCTGATCTTGATTGTATCCCTCTGTTAATGCAATGTAGGATTGCATTAACTTTTTTGGTTGCTGTTGCACAGTGCTGGCTCATATTTAGCTGGTTGTCCGCAAAGACTTATTTTGACCCATATGGACCAGAATGCCAGAACTGCAACCAAGACCCAGTTTTATCTGAAGCACATTCATATCATTCTGTACAAGCTATAATCTCTAACACAGAGCCCCTCTTGCAAGCCAATACATTCTTTTCCATATCCCACCAACTAGGAGGCAAATGACTGACACAGATTCAGGGTTTCAGTGTTATTTTATTTCTAGATATGCACACAAAGCAAAACACAGCCCATTTTGCTCAACACAGTGCAATTTGGAGCAATACAATTTACAATTTTAAAAACTGAACACAAAAAAATATCAGTTAGGTGGAGAATGCTGCTCAGGAAGGAAAAATGCTTGCAAAAATATTTCTTTTTTGCAAATGTTTATTCAGTTCTATATCTTGGGGGGGAGCACATTAAAATGCATGTAATTGTACAAAGTGTGTGAAAATGCAAATGGATTTTCATTCAGTCCTTAAATAAACAAAGAGGCTTTAAGATCAGTGAGAAAAATATCACAATGGAATTAGGGATGGAAAAATGAGAAACGGAAAGCAAAACTGAACTTGATAAATTGACCTATCTCATATTCAACCATCTGCATGCATTCTGGTAGCTAAAAACATGCAAGAAAAGGGACATTATTTTTTTCTTAGCGACACAGATGTTGGACCAATATGAGGATGTACAACAAGATAGGACTTCTTCACAGAAATAGGCAACAGTCATTTAGCAAAAAGGAAATAAATAGTTGACCCAGTTTCTTTTCTATTGTGTGCCTTCTTAGATTTGCTAAGGAGATTCAACAGAGCTTTCGATACATATTGATTAATTGAGTTTATATGCCACCAATCTCACTGTTGGATTTATTCTGGGTGGCTACTTTTGGGGTGTACTATGATAGATAGCAGAAGGAAGCTAGGAAAAGGAAGCTTCATATTTTAACTGGCTATCCATGTATTCATTGCAGGGATGCAGCTGGACCTATGTAAGCATTTTTTTTTAAAAAAAGAACTTAATAGCAGCCTTTCTCAATTTCTGGTGCACCTTTATTAGGCAGTTGGCAACTATGAGCAGAGGCTGCCATTTTTATATTCATGCTGTAACAAACAAGAGGTGAATTTGTTATTCAAATCCAGAGAATAGACTTGATCATTCTGTTTTGTTTTTCCCTGCCTGGCCAGTTATCAACTATATTTCTGAGCATGGGCAGGTAATTTTTAGGTTAGAGTGACTCTGCATTAAGGAGGGGAAATTGTGTATTTTATTAATATTTTGAACCATTTCAACAATATCGGAAAAAGTTAACTGGTTAGAGAAAATTTAAGGTGGAAATCTCATATCACTTGCAGTGATATCCAAATAATGAATTATAAGCAGAGTAAATAACATACATTGTCAAGTTATCGTCAAGTACTATACAGTTCTAATAATATTGTATTTTTTCATTTCACAAGTTTTAGATATTCTGTCATAGAGCTCACAACTATTCTTTTAAAGAAGTATTTAATCTTAAATCCATACCAAGATATTATCCATAACCATCTGCAATGCATAAATGCACTCAAGAATCAATTCATCATTTGATCACATGGTAGAGTGCAGTTGGAATCAAAACACATTGAATCAACTGAAGCTATAATACAAGTTATATAAAGCAATCTCCATAAAGCAATAAATCAAATCTCAACCCTGGAGCCTCACTATCAGTCCGAGTATCCAGCTATTAAAAAAGAAGAACAAGTGAGAGTTTGTACTTCTAAACTGCTATTCCTTTAAAGTCTGGAGTTCATTTCCTGTTGTTGTTTTTGCATAGTTGTAAGCTTCTTTTTTGAATTCCTCTTACTATCCTCAACCAATCTGCCACATTCTTGCCATGTTTAGCTGTCTGAATTTTGATGGGACAATGGGGATGCAGCAACCATTGTAAGTGTGAAAAAAGGGTCATCATTCACTTTTTTCAGTGCCGTTGTAATTTTGAAGGGTCATTAAATGAACTGTTGTAGGTCAAGGACTACCTGTATTGACTTCAACAATGACTCCTAAGCTTTTCTACAACCAATTACATTAGAAGTTACTGGATTTTTGTGTGGTTAATTTAATCCATTCATATGTCAAAGTAATCTTACAGCATTGTTTCTTCATCATCAAGGAAGAAATAACTAAGTGTTGTGAGTTTGGTGTGCAGCAGTTTTCCAGGGCCTGCAAGATCAAGTCCAACTCTCCTGTACAAAGCACAGAACCCTAAAAAGGAAGAACAAAAGACAGCTTTCAGTATTTAGGAGGGTGTAGGGAAAATGACCATGTTTTTCCTCTGACTGGCCAACAAGTGCAGAGATATGTCATTTTGTGGATGTTGCTTTCAGAATCCTCTTACTTCTTGACAGTGCCTTTGTCTATCCTGTAACCCTGTAGTTTGCCCGCTCAAATCTGAAAAATCACATGCTTGCTGCCAAACACCACTTCTTTGATCTCTCTGACAGTCCAAGTCCTGGTAGTGACTTTCAAGTCCTACTGCACTTAGCAAAACACCAGATTTCATGGAAAATTGGCATGTGTTGTCTAGCAGTGGCTGCATTGCAAATTACACTGAGAACATTGCAACATTTCATTCAGATCTGACACATTCCTCCCTCCCTCCCTCTCTTTTCCCTCTTTCCTTCCTTCCATCCATCCATCCATCCATCCATCCATCCATCCATCCATTCTTCCTAATATATTTACGAGAGTGCAAGTGTGCATACCTAATACAATGCAGTACTTTATTTCTGCTTTTTTTCTTGTGCTTTTCCTTTGTGTATGCGTGTGAATATTGTAACAGGATTCCATCAAATAGCAAGGTCTACCTGTACTTCAGTGAAAGTCAGTTAACAATTTAAAGGCCCTGTCACACTGGCCGACGGATGCAAAACGTCAGTAAAAAGGACACAGCGAGGAAAATGTACCATCATTGTTATCTGCCTCTCAAAGGGCAAAAATTTTCAAAACCAGAGCGGATAACACGAAAGGAATGGATGGGGGGAGGACGCAGGACGGATGGAAAGTGATGGCAGAACGGAAGCCTAGCAGATGGAAAGCGGATGGAGCGGATGGCACATCTGCGGGGCTTCCGGGGGGCTGCAGCAAAGCAGACACGGAACAGATACAGCGGATGCAGAACGGACGCCGAGCGAATGGAAGCGGATGCACAGCGGAAGCTAGCGGATCCTAGCGGATGCCTAGCATTCATGCTCATGCGGGGAGGATCATTGTGTCAGCCCAGCAGATGATAAAGGGAAGCCAGCTCCAAGCAGGTCACATTCAGAGGAAAGACCTGCTTCCAGACACATCGAGTGCCTTGCCAGCCTGCCTGCATGCCTGCCTGCCAGCCTCCCTGCCAGCCTGCCTGCCAGCCTGCCTGCCAGCCTTGCTGCCTGCCTGCCTGCCAGCCTGCCTGCCAGTCTGCCTGACAGCCTTGGTGCCTGCCTCCGCCTGCTGCCAGCCTTGCTGCCAGCCTGCCTGCCAGCCTTGCTGCCTGCCTTCCTGCCAGCCTGCCTGCCAGCCTGCCTGCCAGCCTGCCTGCCTGCCTGCCATCCTTGCTGCCAGCCAGCAACCCCACAACATGGGGAAGAAGAGAAAGCCTCAGCCATCTGCTGCTAGCCCTGGCAAGAGGGACAGGGCACCCCCCACCCCCTGGCCCTCACTCTGCTTCTCTGGGGCTTCTGTAGCATGGCTGGTGATAGTGGGTGTGGTGTATATCTGAGTGTTTTGTTTTGAATTATTAAAAAATGGTTATTCAAAAAAAAAATCCCTGCCTTGATCTTTTTTTTTTTGCTTCACTATCCACAACTTTAAAAAAAAAAGGGGGGGGGAGGGGGTTTCCCATAAACATTTGTTCCAAATCTACACAAGAAGAATCACTAAGATTCAGACCCTACTAGAAATCACTGTTTCCTCTCCTTATACTTTATATAAATAATATTTTATTGTCTACTGTATTACTGTATGTCCATACATAAAGTTACCAGAAGGATTTGAACAAAACATTTATCTCACCCATCAATAGAGGTGACATTCAGCAGGTTCTGAAAAGTTCTGGAGGACCGGTAGCAGAAATTTTGAGTAGTTCAGAGAACCGGCAAACACAACCTCTGACTGGAGATTGTACAGTATCCTTCCACTGCCACGGCCATCAAGCCACACCCACAGAACCGGAAGTAAAAAAATTTGAATTCCACCACTGCCCATCAACTATAGAAAGAAAAGAAAATATTCTATAGAAATCAGCCCTTGACCGTCTAAACTAGTATTGTTACTTTGGGTTACTTTAAAACAGGGGTGTCAAACTCAAGGCCCAGGGGCCAAATCCAGCCCACAGGGTGCTTAGATCTGGCTGGCAGGGCTAGCTAGAAATAGTGAAGGACTGGCACATGGTGCGTCTGCCAATGAATTCAGGTGCAGTCCTCCTGGGTTCCATTTTCACTGGCAGAGCACTGCAGGAGGCCATCGCAGCGAAAAACAAAGCTTGGGAGCCTCTTTTCACTGGCAGAGCGTTCAGGCCATCATAGGCACCCCCCAACAAAAGTGATGTCATGCTGGTCATGCCCCCCCAGCCATACACCCCCAGCCCCCCCAGGTCAAACATAATACTGATGAGGCCCTCAATGAAATCGAGTTTGACATCCCTGCTTTAAAAGATATGGACTTAAAAGTCCAAGAATTCCTGAGCCAGCATTCAATTCTTGAAACTTGTCAAGGTTGAGAAATACTTTCCTAAACTGATCACATGCCCAGAGAATATCTGATAGATGATAGATAGATAGATAGATAGATAGATAGATAGATAGATAGATAGATAGATAGAATGATAGATATGAATAGATAGATATAGATGGATGATAGATGGATAGATAGATAGATAGATAGATAGATAGATAGATAGATAGATATGGATAGATAGATAGATAGATAGATAGATANATGATAGATAGATAGATAGATAGATAGATAGATAGATAGATAGATAGATATGGATGATAGATAGAAAGATAGACAGACAGACAGACAGACAGACAGACAGACAGACAGACAGACAGACAGACATTATATATTAGAAAGAGACAAGTTTTTCTTCATCATCATGATTCCTGACCAGACTGTGCAAATTTCTGACTTAGAGAGGCCTTCTCTTTTTTTAAAAAAATAACTTTTATTAAGTTTCCAAATTTTAAAAACGTAAAATAAAACTTTATACATTGTTATCAACATCAAGACACCTTTTGCATCTCTTCACATTTTTCAGTATATGTATTTACTTATTCCTTTACCATTACATCTTACTCTTGCTATAAATCAATATCTTTTA
>BHFT01002377.1:0-14117 GCA_004320025.1 Laticauda laticaudata
ATAAATTTAGATAAATAAACAAAATGAAATAAATATCCATCCCACGCCTAAACCAAAACGAACCGCAACGCACGCCAAAGTGATCTGCTACCGGTCTCCCTGTTGTTTTCCCCTTGGCAAACAAGGAAGAAGCAAGCATGGAACGCCAGCGTATATGAAGGCCAAAGGAAAGGTGGAAGGGGGCATTATTTCGCAAGCATGAGTCACTTATTCTGACGCACAATTTCGTCGGCTCGCCAGACGGGCACACCACTGGCAGTTATTTAGGACACACGGGCAAATCACCTCTGACTGGAAAAGACTTAAGCCAAACACACCACTGGTACCTTCCCCAGCAACATCCAAACCGTACACCAGCCCCACCAAGGCTGCCACAGCTGATTGGCTGGGTCTTCTTTGTTGCCCTGCACAGCGAGAACAGACCGGCACACCAGCTCGGTTAGTGGGGCTGGGGAGGCGACCACCGAGGGCGGCACTCACCTCTGCACACTATCATCCTTCCCCTGCCCGCACCACCCACACTACCTCCATGCTCCACACACACACCACACACACACCCCACCACAGAATAACGGTAGTAACAAAAAAGATTGAATCCTACACTGCAACGGTTAAGTCGCTAGGGGAACGCTATAAGTCACATATATTATTTATGTTTATTTCACTTGCTATTAATTTGCGTTTATTTTATTTATTCTACCCTATTCCACTTCTCATTATTGTTTTAGTTATCATTACATTTATCTTACTTTGTTGAGCCAAAGGAACTCGCAGCTTTACTAGGTGTCCAAAGCAGTAATAACAATAACAAACATCATTCTAGTCACTATTATGAATCTTATAATTTTTATATATAACTACTGTGTGTGTCTAGTGAGTGCTCGTGTACTGTGATGACTAGTTGCGTCATATGCAGCTTCCTTTGGGTGATAGTGCTCCCAACGTCAATTTTTGGAATGATATGGAGGATGGTCATTGAGGTGTGTCTCCATACCGCATTTATCTTCTCCTCCATTTTTGTTGTATCATATATTCCGGGCAGGTACTTATTCTTCTAAAATTGGTCTGTCCAATGTATTGGCCGGGCAGTGATGCAACAGGGAAACTTCGTATATGCTTGCGGTTTTCCAGGTTCAGTTTTACTTTGGGGTTTTTAAGGATGGTGCTATTTTTTTGTCTGTTTTGAAGGCAGTCTTGATAGTAAGTATCTTACTGGATTTGTTCTGTAGTACTCTATGTAGGGCAAGAAGCTGTTCATAGGCTGTTGAATCTTGCTAAGGTCTCTGTGTATGTCCTGGTGTGTTTTTGTGGCATTCAGCTGCGGGATTTTGTTTTGTCGGAAGACGCAGTTGGCTGTCAATTTCAGTCAGGGTGCAACTAGTTCAGTCTTTATATGTGTCTTGTCACTAGGCCAGGACGTTTTAGGTTTGGTAATTAGTGTTTTGGCCCGGAATTTTTCATCTGTGCGGGGGTGTGGGATTGGCGTGAAGGTAGCGGTTGGTGTGTGTTTTCTTCTGGTATACATACATTGGACGACAGAACCATAGAAGAATAAGTACCCACCTGATGAAGAACAAAAATGCAGTAAAGCTGGAAACAAACAACCTCCTCACTAGTCCAAGCACATGAAAACCACAGGTCCCAGCATCACTTTCAATGGCACAAAACTACCACTATAGAAAACCAACCACAGAATCATCAGAGAAGCTCATAGAGAATGAAGAAAGCATGAACAGATGAAATAGAAAGAGATATTTCAGCAGACTGTCAATCATTTGGAAGCCTGCCACTCTAAATAGAAAGATCACAAGCCAGGAACACCTGGGCACAAACAGACTCCGTCTGATGCTCCAGCTCAACACCCCCCCAGACGCAGGCAACCAGATGAACACCTGGCTTCCTAATTAGATAGCAGCCGTCCTTTTCACGCGAAGCCCAATGCTGACATGAAAGCTCCCAATAGACGGAACATGAGTGTTGCAGCCAATCAAAAGCCAACAAACAGACAAAAGAAACCAGAAACACCAATCAATATATATATATACTTAATAATATATATGTCAACTGTCATCTGCAAACTTACATGGAACACTTTGAAAGCACAAGTCTAGAAAATATGATCACCAACTCCAAACTCTGGTCAGAACGTAGATGAACTTGCATAATATGCACATGGGAAAGAAAACTGAACAATTTCCTCACACACTCACAGCCACACCCCAAATACAATATCACTATGGAAACAGAAGCCAACAATCAACTTCCTTCTTGATGTCTTGAGTGTACAAAAAATCCAATGGTACCTAGGACACACATCTACCAGAAGAAAAACATACAAACCGCTTATTTGCATGCCACTCTCACACACCACCAGCACAGATTCAATTCCGTAGCCAAGACATCATCGTCCAGAAGCAAAATGCTTAGCCCGATGAACAACACTTCAAACCGAACTACACACTCTCACTAATGTAACTTACAGCAAGGATGTTCCCAAAAAAGAAGATTACCCACCCTAACCAAAAAGAACCCAAACAAACGCAGACAGACGAAACGAGAATGGCAAAGCCTCTCCCATATTAAAAGGCACTACAAGACAAAATCAGCAAGATCCTCCAAAACACAACATTAAAACAGATTCTGCACAAACAGAAAATATCCACATCCTAGAAACCAAAAGACCAATCGAGTTAGAAAAAAGGAGTACTACGAATCTCCTTGCACTGCCTGCCCACTACATATGCATAGGACAAACTACAAAGAATTAGTGCACGCAATTGAAGAAACAAAAACTCAATCAGAAAAGAAGAACTGACGTCTCCTGGTCCAACACTCAAAAGAACACAAGGACATGAAATTGACTTTAAAAATACAGAACACGCCAAACACGAACACTTCAACAACAGAATAATCAGAGAAGCATAGACGAATAGAAAAAAAGCCAACAGCATGAATAACAGATGATACCTCGTACAACCATTTTGGAAACCTGTGCCTCATTAATAAACGAGTACTACATGAAGAATGCACAAGACCACACACCCACCAAGTGCAACAAAGATGCTACCACCAAACACTTCACGCAGAAAAAAGACTCCAAGAACCCAAAGAGAGGAGACACGACCACCGAACCAGAAGCCATACTGGCAGCTGCACACTAACCCACTTCAAACCCTCTGACCCATACAGAACAAAACTGACACCACCATAAGGATGTGGCACGACCACGAACACAGAGCCAAACAACTAGATCACAGCTCACCAGCTCAATCCCCAGCAACTAAGAACTAACCGGAGCACAGCCAGCCCCCACCTAAGCAGAACACACCCCCAGCCAATCAGAACACAGCCACCCGCCCTACAAATCAAGAACACAGCAAACCCCCGCATCAAATCACACGCCCACTAGCAGTTAAAAGGAAGAAGACCAGCTGCAGCTCACATTTACTCTGAGAAGCACAGAGCTGAAGAAACAAGGCCTGAAGATGATGAATGACGACTTCGATCGAAACGTGCTAGATACTTCATTCTACGCGGGAGAAAACCGAATAACAGAGATTCACATACAATATCGCGAAAACCTCAGAAAACATATATAATGTATATATTATTATATATAATATATATATATATATATATATTATATATATATTATATATATTATATATATATATGTAATATATTATATGTATTATTATATATATAGATTAAATATATATATTATTACATACTATATATATACACACACACACCACAACACAACCACCACACACACACACACATACATATGTGGTATTCAGCTTTCTTTGTGTATTTTCCCCAACGTCATTAAAGTTGTGCTTTTAAACTTGTACCAATGTTGGCTTGTGTGTCTATCTAGCTGCCACACATCCGACCCAAACCACGAACGTCACATCCACAGCAACCCGCTCAGGATATCACATCATGGACTCAGGAGTTACAACGCACAAAAACGTCAAATGTTACAACAAGCCAATGGACCCAGGAGAATTACAAGCACAAGACCCAGATGACACAACAATGAGAACTCAGAAAGTTCATCACAGAGCCCATTATCCAGGTTGTTAAAACATCAAGGAGGCAGAATAGACACAACAGCCAATATGTCAGCCACACATGTTTCCTTTGATCTGAAAAAAAGCCAGCCAATTTCAGAGCCTCACTCCTTCAAACCAATCAATAAATTGACAAAACCATCAGGTACAGAAACATCCCCCCACCAGTATATACTAGGGAGACAGACAGCAGACGCCGATCACAGCGTTTTGGCTCGACCAAGTCACGAAGCCGAAAGCCACCAAGCCTGAAGATGGCGAGTGGGACCTCATCCGAAACACACCAAAGACTGCATGTATGTAAGTATGTATGTATGTTATTTAGGTTTCTTCAGGTATTTTTCCACCAATTTAATATTTGTGCCTGTTTATTATAGCGACATTTTGGAGAATCTCATCGCATCCTCAGGCTTGTGTACTGGGTCTTCTTTTTAAGCATGAGATCTTTGGCCGAAATGTCACTATTAAAAGCACAAAATATTAAGCTGTGCGAAAATTACCCGAAGAAACCTAAATAACATACATTATAAATACTTGCAAAAACATAAGAAAACACACAGAACCACAACCAACAATACATACAATATAAATAATATGCGATAACATCCATCCTATTTATCACAAATTATTATCTCCTTTTATAATATTGATTATATAACTGTCAGAAATATTTATCATCTGTTTTTCTTCTCTCTACAAACCATATTCTCACTTAATTTTCCACTGCCCTGCTAACCTAGTATCTGTCATTTTAACCATTATAAGCATGTTTCCCATGTATAGTCACTGTTTCTCGAGTGCTGTCATAACTTTGAGCAAAGTGGAATGGTCTAAATAGGGGACTACCTCTCTATTATCAAATTTATTGGGATGTCCACTCTCCCGATTTGGGCAAGCGAAGGTTTTCTCTCCCCTGCTTCACCATCACCACCATTCATCGAAAGAGAACGCAGCTCGGAGCTAACAAAAGAGCCCGCAGAAAATGAATTTCATTTTGCAGCCAAATCTCATCTGATACGATAAGCAAAACTTCATTGTTTGGCTCAGAGAGCTTGTGATGAACGCCCCATTGTTCTGAGCCGCCACACGCCGCCGTGTTAAGAACATCCCGCGAACAAAGATTCTCCTGCGGCCTGCCTGATGACCTGCATGGTTATCTCGGCGGGGGTCTGCCTGGAGGGAAGCCCCAAATTAAAAAGCATCTGTAATTTTCCTGACAGAGGCCCCAGCCCCCAACCCAGCTTGTTCCAAACAGGGGAGGGAGGAGGGGGAAGAGAGGAGTGTGTGGGGCCTTTTGGGGTCTCTTGAGCTTGGATGCTTTCTTGGTGGGAACGTTTCATGAGCCGATGGGAACATCATCAGGCGTAGAAGGGAGTGGGGCTGGTGGAAAGGGGAGGAGGAGGAGAGGATGACTGAGCCCTTGGTGCTTCTGAAGCTGGTGTGGTCTCCTTGCAGTGTCTCAATGACCCAAACTACGGGAATATCACAGGAGTATCGCAGGGAGAGGGTTGGACAAGAGGGAGGAGAGGAGGGAGGAGGATTGGAGGAAGCCTGGGCGTCTTATTGCGGTGCTGCTCGGTGAGCTTGGTGTTTGTTTTACAACATATTTCAATGGACCCAACGAGGGAACTTCAAGCAGTGCATAGAAGAGATAGGCCTTGGACCCCCTCACGGTGGACTTGAATGGTGGGTTGTGCCCTTGGGGAGGGGGTGCAGGAAGACCCAGGGGCACATTTAGCACAATAAAGGAAAATATTTGTAGCTCGAGGTTGATTGTGGGGTCCTTGGTGCTCTCTGAGCTTGACTGTTTTCTTGCAAACGTTTCATAACCCAAGTAGATAACATCATCAGCGCTAGAAGGGAGGAAGAGGAGGAGGAAGAGGAAGAGGGCTGTAAGGTCCTTGATGCTCTCTGAGCTGGGTTGTTTTCTTGGGAGACGTTTCATGACCCAAGTAGGTAACATCATGAGTACTAGAAGGGAGGGGGATTTGTTCACCACCTTGAGTTACTTATAAAGATGGATTAAAAATCAGATAGCTGATATAGACAGACAGATACGGAGAAGTAGATAGATATAGAGACAGATGATAAATGATAGATATAGAGACAAATAGATGATAGATATAGAGATAGATAGATCAGAGGTGGCATTCAGCAGGTTCTGACCAGTTCTGGAGAACCGGGAGCGGAAATTTTGAGTAGTTCAGAGAACCAGCAAATCCCACCTCCGGCTGGAGATTTCGCAGTCTCCTTCCCCCCTGCCAGGCCCACCAAGCCAGGCGGAGTGACGGAATCGAATCCTACCACTGGTCACCTCCACCAAGATGCACTACAGAAGGATGGCGGAATAAAGGAATCAGTAAGAATAGGACAGGACAGGACAGGAATAAGAGAGAGGAGAAGAGAGAACAGAAGAGAACAGGAGTGGAACAGAATAGGAATAGAATAGAATAGGAATAGGAAAGAAAAGTATAAAATGGAATAGAATAGAGATGAATAGAATAGAACAGAATAGGAATAGAATAAGAAGGAAGAATAGAATAGGAACTGAATAGAGTAGAATAGGTATAGGATTAGAATAGAATAGGAAGAAAATAGAATAGAGATGAATAGAATAGAATAGAATAGAATAGAAAAAGAATAGGAATAGGAATAGGAACTGAATATAACAGAATAGAATAGGTATAGGATTAGAACAGAATAAGAATGAAGAATAGAATAGAATAGGAATAGAATAGAACAGGAATAGAATAGGAATAGAATTAGAATGAAGAATAGAATAGGAACAGAATAGAATAGGAATAGGAACAGAATAGAATAGAATAGAATAAGAATGAAGAATAGAATAGAATAGAATAGAATAGGAATAGAATAGAATAGAAAAGGAATAGGAATAGGAAAAGGAATAGAATAAGAATGAAGAATAGAATAGGAACAGAATAGAATAGAATAGGAATAGAATAGGAATAGGAACTGAATATAATAGAATAGGTATAGGATTAGAATAGAAAAGAGATGAATAGAATAGAATAGAATAGAATAGAATAGAAAAAGAATAGGAAGAGGAACTGAATATAACAGAAGAGAATAGGTATAGGATTAGAACAGAATAAGAATGAAGAATAGAATAGAATAGGAATAGAATAGAATAGGAATAGAATTAGAATGAAGAATAGAATAGGAACAGAATAGAATCGGGAATAGAATAAGAATGAAGAATAGAATAGAATAGGAATAGAATAGAATAAATGAAGAATAGAATAGGAATAGAATAGAATTAGAATAGAATAACAGTGAAGAATGGAATAGAATAGAATCAGAATAGAATAGAATCTATTCAAGAATGAATAGAATAGGAATAGAATAGGAACAGAACAGAATAGCAATAGAATAGGAATAGGAACTGAATAGAATAGAATAAAATTGGAATAGAATAGAATAGAATAAAAATGAAGAATAGAATGGAATAGATGAGGAAGAGGAAGCGGAAGAGGAAAGGGAATAGAATAGAACAGGAATAGAATAAGAATGAAGAATAGAATCGAATAGGAATAGGAAAATGAAAATGAAAGGGAATAGAATAGAATAGGAATAGAATAAGAATGAAGAATAGAATAGGAACAGAATAAGAATGAAGAATAGAATATGAATAGAATAAGAATGAAGAATAGAATGGAATAGGAATAGGAAAAGGAACAGGAAAGAGAATAGAATGCAATAAAATAGAACAGAATAAAATAGAATAGGAATAGAATAGAATAAGAATGAAAATAGAATAGAATAGGAATAGGATTAGGAAAACAGGAAATAGAATATAATAGAATAGAGATGAATAGAATAGAAATAGAATGGAATGGAATGGAATGGAATAGAATAGAGTAGAGTAGAGTAGGGTAGGGTAGGGTAGGGATGGGATGGGATGGGATGGGATGGAATGGGATGGAATAGGATAGGATAGGATGAGACAGGACGGGACGGGACAGGACAGGACAGGAATGGAATGGAATAAAATAGGAATAGAATAGGTATAGAATTAGAATAAAATAGGAATAAAATTCAGTAGGAATAGGATAGAATACGAATAGAAAAGAATAGAATAGAATAGAATAACAATGAAGAATAGAATAGAATAGAATCAGAATGGAATAGGAATAGAATAAAATAAGAATGAAGAATAGAATAGAATAGAATAGAATAGAATAGAATAAATGAAGAATAGAATAGGAATAGAATAAAAATGAAGAATAGAATCGAATAGGAAGAGGAAGAGGAAAAGGAAAGGGAATAGAATAGGAATAGAATAAGAATGAAGAAGAGAATAGGAACAGAATAAGAATGAAGAATAGAATATGAATAGAATAAGAATGAAGAATAGAATGGAATAGGATTAGGAAAACAGGAAATAGAATAGAACAGAATAGAATAGAGATGAATAGAATAGAAATAGAATGGAATGGAAAGAATAGGGTAGGGTAGGGTAGGGTAGGGCAGGGCAGGGCAGGGAATGGGATGGGATGGATGGAATAAGAATAGGTATAGAATTAGAATAAAATAGGAATAAAATTCAAATCAGGAATAGCATAGAATACGAATAGAATAAGAATAGAATAGAATAGAATAACAATGAAGAATAGAATAGAATAGAATCGGAATGGAATAGGAATAGAATAAAATAAGAATGAAGAATAGAATTAGAATAGGAATAGAATAGAATAGAATAGATGAAGAATAGAATAGAATAGGAATAGAATAAAATAAAGAATAGAATCGAAGAGGAAGAGGAAAAGGAAAGGGAATAGAATAGAACAGGAATAGAATAAGAATGAAGAAGAGAATAGGAAACAGAATAAGAATGAAGAAGAGAATATGAATAGAATAAGAATGAAGAATAGAATGGAATAGGAATAGGAAAAGGAACAGGAAAGAGAATAGAATGGAATAGAATAGAACAGAAATAAAATAGAATAGGAATAGAATAGAATAAGAATGAAAATAGAATAGGAATAGGATTAGGAAAACAGGAAATAGAATAGAACAGAATAGAATAGAGGATGAATAGAGTAGAATAGAATGGAATGGAATAGAATAGAAAAGAATAGAATAGAATAGAATAGAGTAGGGTAGGGCAGGGATGGGATGGGAATGGAATAGAATAGGAATAGAATAGGTATAGAATTAGAATAAAAATAGGAATAAATTCAATAGGAATAGCATAGAATATGAATAGAAAAGAATAGAATAGGAATAGAATAGGAGTAACTATAAGAATGAAGAAAGAATAGGAAAGCAGAACAGAATAGGAAAAAGAATTAGGAATTAGGAATGAATAGAATAGAATAGCATCGGAATAGAATAGAATAAGAAATGAAGAATAGTAATAGAACAGAATAGGAAGCAGGAAAAGGAGAGAATAGAATAGAATAGGACAGAATAGAATAGGAATAGGAACTTGAATAGAATAGAATAGGAATATAAATAGAATAGGAAATAGAATAGAACGATTAATAGAAAGAGAAATAGAATAGAATGATGTATACGAATAGAATAAAGTAGAACAGAACAGAAAATAGGAATACAAATAGAATTGAACAGAATATAACAATGGACATCAGACATACAAGAATAGAACAGAAAATAGGAAATAGAATAGAATTAGAATAGAGATGGAATAGAATGAATAGGACAATAGACAACAGACAAAGAGAATAGAATGGAATAGAAATGGAATAGAATAGTAAGAATAAGAATAGGGCAGGGCATGGAATGGAATGGGAATGAACAGATATGATAAGAAAATGAAGAATAGAATAGGAATAGAATAGGAATAGGAACTGAATAGAATAGAATAGGATTAGAATAGAATAGAAAATAGAAATAGAAGGAATAGCGCAGAGTATAAATAGAAAGAATGAATAAAATGAAATAGGAAATAGAAAGAATGGGAATGGAATGGAATAGAATAGCAATACGGAAATAGAATAAGAATGAAAGAATAGAAGAGGAACAGGAACTGAAACTGACAGAATAGGATGGAAGAGAATGGGAAAAAACCTCCAACTGCCACCAATGTTAAAAGGGCTCCCAAGCCCTTTCAAGGGTGGGCCCCTAAGGGAGTGGCACTTGCAGTAGCCCCTCGCCGGAGATGACCAGCCCCCCCAGCCCCGCGATGCTCCCCGGAGCAGGAAAAGGATTTTCGCAATCCGTTTTCTCCAGGCCCCAACGTTTCCATTCCTCCCAGCTCTCCATGCAAGCCCCGTTGTGTTGGAAGGTGGTTTTGGGCGGAGGTGGGGCGGGAGAAGCGCCGCTGAATGAGACTGCACGCAAAGGCAAGAGCTGCTCGACATCAGGTAGATTTCAGCCAGGGGGAGGGTTTGTTGTTTTTTAGGAAAAAAAGAAATTGGAACCGCTGGAGGAACGTTTGCTAAAGAAGAGAGGCAGAGGAGCCCTGGAAACGCTGCTAGAAAATCAGAGAGGGTTGAAAGCCGGGGAAGGGGCTGGCCTAGGAACAGGGGGGTCCGTTTCTGGCCCCCTCCTCACCCACCAGCCCCAGAGGCTCCTCGGAGGGGCTTTGGGGGAGTCCCTTGCCCTCCGCCCCAGAAGACCGTACGGGGGGGGGTGCAGTGGGGGAGCACCTGGGGGCTTTTGAGCTGGCCCCTCCACCTCACGTAGGAGATTCCTTCAGTGACACGGTCGGCCCAGCACGTTCAACAGGCACTGCAGGACGTCCTTGATTACAACGGATGTTCTTCACGATAGGACTCTCCAAACTTGGCACTTTAAAGACGTGTGGACTTCAATTCCCAGAATTCTCGCAGCCAGGGGGGCCCCAGAGCAGCTTTTGCCAGAAAGGTAGAAAGATGCTCTTTTCCTTTTTCTCTTCCTCCCTCCCTCCCTCCTCCTGCCCTCTCCTCCATTTTTCGCCTGCCCTTCCTTCACTCTTCCTCCCTTCCCTCTCACCCCTCCCTCCTTCTTTCCTTCTGGGTCCTTTCTCTCCTCCCTCCTTTTTCTTTTTCTATCTCTTTTCCCCTTCGTTCCTTTTGCTCCCTCCCTCCTCGCTTTCCTTCCTCCTGCCCTCCTCGCCTTCTCCTTCCTCTTTTCACCCTCTTTCTGACCTCTTCTCTCCTTTCCTCTCTCCCTCCTTTTCTTCTATCTCTGCCCCTTCCTTCCCTTTTTTGCTCCCTCCTCCTCTCTCTCCTTCTCCTGCCCTGCTCCCCTTCTCCCTTCCTCTCTTTCACCTCTTTCTCCTCCCCTTCTCTCCTTTCTCCTCTCCCTCTTAGGGGACATGGAGGCTATAAACATAAACAGCAAACGGTTTTGCACGGAACTGGGCCCTGGCTAGTCTGGGGAAGAGGGGGAGGCAGGAGGTAGGAGAGCATCTCCCAATATTTGAGGGGCTGCCCCAGAGAGGAGGAGGAAGGGGTCCAAGCCTGTTTCCCCAAAGCCCCTGAAGGCCAGACAAGGAATGATGGATGGAAAACTGACAAGGAGAGATCAAACCTGGCAAACAAGGAGGAATTTTCTGACAGGGAGAACACAACACGATGGACAGAAGTTGTGGGGATTGCCATCCCTTTGAGACTTTCAAGAAGAGAGTGACTGCCATTGTCAGGAATGGTGCAGGGTCGCCTCCGTGCTTGGCGGGGGCTTGACTAGAGATGAGCCTCAAGGTCCCTTCCAACTCTGATTAATCTGTATCTGTATCTGTACTATTTCTTCCTCCAGCAAATGGTTGGTCCAGTCTCTTCTAGAAAAACCTCGCAGGTTAAAGCATCCAATTCTGGAGGCAAAGCTTTCTTCTCTTCTCTCACCTTCCCCCTTTCTCCCTTCCCCCCCGCGGTGTATTTCAGGGTGGCTGCCAGTCCAAGAGTCAAAAGGCGAGTAGAAAGCCGTGCGTTTTTAACGAGGCTCCTTTCCGAGCTGTCGCTCTGAGGAATATAAACGTGACAGGTCTAGTTGAGTTAATCAGGCTGGATAATAGAGGAAAGGAAAGGCGTTCAGGCTGGACTGAGGAAGGCGACAAAAGAGGGTACAGAAAACCCGCCAGGCTGCCCTCCCAGGCTGCCCCTCAACTGCAGAGAACCCAGAAGGAACTGGCCAAGCCAGTCCCCTCGCTTGCCTGCTCCGGTGGGCTCCTGCCCCTCCGTTGGCTGCAGCTGTGGCCAGAGGGGGCTGGCTCTCTCGCGGGCCCTGGAAGCTCTCCGCATCTCTGAGGGTCTCAGGACTTTTTCTTTGGCTTCTTCCTTCCATCTCACCTGTCCCCGACACTTCTCTCCCCCCCACCATCCTCCCTTCCTTTGTGGGGAGGAGAATATGAGGTGGGCACTGGGGGTAGGGGGGATTCTTCTCCCCATAGACATGGGGCCCAGGGATCAGACCCCGGGGGGGGGAGCCCGCCAGGCAGAGACTTCTGGGGGGCCATCCTCCTGGTGTTTTTTCTCGTCATCTCCTGACAGGACTTTTCCCAGGGAGACTTGGGGGGGGCTTCCTGGGCATGCTCCAGGCACAAACCACTGTGCCCAGAGGAAGGAGAAGACGGAAAGGATTGAAACAGGCAGAAGAGGGAGGGAGAGGGAAGGTAGAGACAGGTGGGTGTGGGAAGGAAAGGTGAAGGGAAGGAAGCAGAAAAGGTTTGATTTTTGAGAAGGAAGGAAGGAGGAAGGAAGGAAAGGAAGGAAGGAAGAAGGAAGGAAGGAAAAGGAGGAATGGTTCAGGAATTTGGGAAGGGAAGAATGGAAGGAGGAGGAGGGAGAGTAGGTAGGACTGAGAAAGGAAGGAAGGGAGAGAGGAAGAAAGAAGGACTAGATGCGATTGGGAAGGATTGGGAAGGAAGGAAGGAAGGAGTAAGTTAGGATTAGGAAGGAAGGAAGGAAAGAAGAAGGGAGGGAGGGAAGAAGGGAGGGAAGAAGGGAGGAAAGAAGGAGTAGGTTAGGATTGGGAAGGAAGGAAGGAAGCCCAAAGCAAGCAAATTTCCCTTCCTGACCAATCCTCCCCGTGCTGGCCATGAGCCTGAGGGCCACTGGCCATCTTCTAGCCTTTAAATGGAAATAGAAGGGACCCCCCCTGTCCCCCATCCCCCTTTCTTATGCACTCTGTGGCTTCAGGCTCCTCCCCCAGGGAGTCCATCTTGGGCTCAGCAGGCCTGGACAATTCTGCAGAGCAGCTTCTTGAAGATCCAGGTCTCCCCTCCTCTAATGGGTCAATGGAGGAGACCCTCCCCCCCCCAGGAGGTTGGCTCTTTCCCCTACAAAATGGGGCTTCTCATTTTAAAAAGATGCTGGATAACTCTTTGCTTGAAACGGTGAAGGGTTTCCTGCCTAGGCAGGGGGTTGGTCTAGAAGACCTCCACAGTCCCTTCCAACTCTGCTACTCTACTCTAGTTTATTTTGGGTTAACATGAATGAGGCCAACATGAGCCAAGGAGAACAGGGAAAGCAGAGCAGCTGGGGGGGAGGAGGAAGCTCCTAAAACTCAGGTCAGCGTCCCCACAGCCCAGGAGAATTGGGGTGAGGGGCTCTGAGGTCTCTGCATGGAGGACTCCACCAGGAAGCTGGGCGGAGGGGTGAGCAGAAAGTATTCAGCCTGGTAGGAGAAGATGTCATGGCCCCCCTGGTCTCCATGCAAGAGAAGCTCCTGAGGGGTGGGTCCCTTCCTTCCTCCCTCCCTCCCTCTCTCCCCATCATTCTTTCTTTCTTTCTTTCTTTCTTTTTCTTCCTTTCTTTCTCTTTCTTTCTTTCCTTCCTTCTGAAGTCACTGATTCCAACTTCCACAGAGTTGGAGGGGACCTTGTAGGTCATCTCGTCCAACCCCCCACCCCAACCAGGAGACCCGACACCATTTCTGACAGATGGCAGTCCAGCCTCTTCTTGAAAGCCTCCAGGGATGAAGCTCCCACAACTTCTGGAGGCAACTTCTGTTCCATGGGTTGAATGTTCTGTCAGAAAATTCCTCCTTAGTTCTAGATTGCTTCTCTCAATCAGTTTCCATCCATTATTCCTTGTCTGGCCTTCAGGTGCTTTAGAAAATAGCTTGACCCCCCCCCCC
>BHFT01002378.1:0-55793 GCA_004320025.1 Laticauda laticaudata
TAACCCTTGAGAGGAGCCAATGGATTTCAGAAATTCCCTCCAAAATTTTGTGGTAAATTGTACCCCTCTATTTGATATTACTCTACCAGGTATACCACGTTGTCTATAGATATTTTTCATGAACAGCTTTGCAAGTTTTTTCACAGATGGAAGCCCTTCACAGGCTATAAAGTGGGCTTTTCTATAGAATAAGTCAATTATAGTCCAAATGACCATATTTCCTTCACTCTTAGGCAATTCAACAATAAAATCCATTGCTGTTTCTTCCCACGGTTGGGTTGGTTCAGCAACTTGTTACAGGAGGCCAGGGGTTTTTCCAGTTCTGTGTTTCATCATGGCACAAATTGAACAACTTTTTACTTAGTCCTTGATGTCAGGTTTAATTTTTGGCCACCAGAACTGTCTTCTGAGGAAATGTAAGATTTTTAGGAATCCGAAGTGGCCTCCCAGCCAGGAGTCATGGCTATGCTTTAGTACCAGTAGTCTTAGAGTTGTGGGTACATGAAGCTTAGTCCCTTTCCAAGCTAGTCCATCATTCATTGTCAACTCAATTTGATGGTCCAGGAACCATGGATTGGTCAATAGGGCTGTTTTCAATTCTGCAGTCAGGTAAAGGTGTGAGTGTAGCACCTCATTGATGAGCTGGCATGACGTTTATTTGGAAGTCACCCAGACGGCAGTTAAAAGCAGTTTTCCACTCATCTCCCTCTTTGATGAGGACCCGGTAGTAAGCTTCCCTGAGATCTAGCTTGGTGAATAGTTTGCCCTTTGACAGGTGGTTCAATAAGTCCTTCATAAGAGGGAGAGGATACATGTTTTTGACACATACTGCGTTCATGCCTCTAAAGTCAACACACAATATCAACCTGCCATCTTTCTTCTCCTTGAACAACATGGGGGCAGCTAAAACCTCATTCCAAATTGCTGTAGATGTATTTCCTTAATTCAGCCATATCAGCAGGCGTCATGGAATACATCTTTGGTTTTGGTAATTTTGCCCAGGATTTTTCTGAATCCATCCTCCCATTTGATCATCGGGGCCCATTTGTCTAACCAAGCAAGTCCCAGTATTATTGANGCCCATTTGTCTAGCCAAGCAAGTCCCAGTATGATTGATTCTGACATCTTGGGGGCCACTATGAAGCATATGAGTTCACAATCAAGATTCCATCTTGATCAATTCAATCATCTGAGTGGCTGCTCCCCCCCAATTAAGGTTCCATCCACTTGCTCAAATCTGATTGGGCGTTTTAGCAGGTTAGTCTTTATGCCCAATTGTTCAACAATGGGAAGTCCAATAAGACATCTAGAACGCCTAGTATCAATGACAGCTTCTAACTCCCTGGCCTCCCATGGGTTTGGTACCACTAACTTGACCTTGACTGTAAAAGGTATGATGGGATCACTCACCATTGGGTCGTCTTCGCAGGTTGGGTTCTTGGGGACGTGGTAGTGGTCTGGTGGTCTGTTGCTCCCATCTGCATAGAGGGGGCTTTCCCAGCTGTGGCGAACCTGCCCCTGGAGGGATTTTTTTTAGGGAAGAAGGAAGTGACCTATTTTATTATCAGAATAACATTTGCAAAAATTTCCTAGTCAGGAAGAAAAGGTGTGAGTTCTTAAATTAGTAAGTGAATCTAGTTTCCCCATTGACTTTGCTTATCAGAAAGTTGCAAAAGATGTGACCCTGGGCTCCTGCAACTGTTATAAATGTGAGTCAGTTGTCAAGCATCCAAATGTAAATCAGGTGACCCTGGGGATGCTGCAACGGTCATAATGTGAATAATGATCATAAGTCACTTTTTTCAGTGCTGTTGTAACCTCAAATGTTCACTAAATGAACCGTTGTAACTCAAGGACTACCTGTACTGTATGATTCCCTTTACTGGAATATGGCTGGAATATAAATGATACAATTCATTAAAAAAAATAAAAACAATAGAAAGAGAGGAGGAATTGCACTTCACGTTAAAACAATTTTGCTTAGAAATTCAAATAAACAAAGTTGACAATGCTTGGGATAAAGTAAGTGGAGGAACATAAAATTTCCATAGTTTGTTGAGACTCAGCTGTGTTGCAATACTACATTCACCACATATCCATATTCTTAGCAAACTGGATTTCCATGTGTTTTTCTTTCTTTCTATGACCCTGTATTTAAATAATTAAAAAGCAGCTTAAAATGCAGGTTGCATAATTTTATGTCTGTAACTGTAAACATGAATTACCACCCTTTAAAACCCTTGTTGTACTGAGTAATATTCTGAGCAGCACAATTGAGATTTTACCAAACTGGGAAATGTTTAGGATTGAAGAAATCCCAGAAAAATAAACTGATATGTAGAATACAATCTGTCCTAGTTATGAGACACCGACCCTTAAAAATAAATGAGAAACCCACTTGCTTTCTGTATATGATATTGAAATGAATCTGATCCTGTAATTCAATTATCTTGTTGATTGATTACTCTGAAAGAATGAGTCCATATGGATTTGAAATAGAATTTTGGACAAATCCTTCCTGTGGAAAAATGCTTTTCTTTGAAATTTTCTTTATAAAAATGATGAGACCTTTAAGGTTGAATATTAGAGCGATCCAGAAAGAACTAGAGATGACTGTTAAAGGAGAATGCTTAAATATGATTTATTACTACAGAATGGAGCAAAGTATTTTAACATTGAATATACCAAAGCATATTTTTGAACAATGAACTCAGAAGTTTATTTTAACAGTGCCTGCCTCTACAGATAGATGTTTAAAAGATGTTATGAAAGAGGAACAAATTTTACATGACAAGATTGAGGCTGACCTGAAAGTGGATTTAAAAATGACAGGCAACAAGAATGATATGGAAAAAGATACCACATTATGGGACAAAAGGAACAGCTAGTGTCATCATAATTAAAGTGGATATACAAATAACAAACTAAGAGAGTGACCTGGATAACTTTTCTGTGAGAAGGGACATAGAGTTATATTTTTTTTCCTTTTCTTCACTTTTTATTTTTTTAGTTTGTGTTTAGTTTGTACTTAGGTTTTTATCTTTTAATTGTAATTTTTATTAAAATAACTTTTAAAAGAATTTGCCATCTCTAAATCAGATGATGCAATTTGATTTGTTCCAATACATTCACTGGGACAAGGGGATATTTTTCCATCTGCCTGGATTGCTTGGGTCCCAAGGCTCCAAGGAGATGTTAATGCTTACATTGCACCATTAACTTCCAGTACCGCTTCCAATAGTATCCCTGGAATATTCCTGACTCCAATGCCAAAGCATGTTCATTACTTTAAAATTTATCTCTTCTTCTGTCTATTGGAAAACCAGGCTGCAGGACGATAATACAGGTACTCCTTGATTTACAACAGTTTATTTAGTGACCAATCAATGTTACAACAGCATTGAAAAAAGTGACTTATGACCTTTTTCACAGTTATGACCTTTGCAGCATCTCCATGGTCATGTGATCAAAATTCAGATGCTTGGCAGCTAGTTCATATTTATGACCGTTGCTATGACCCAGGGTTATGTGATCACCTTCTGTGACCTTCTGACAAGCAAATTCACTGGGGAAGCCAGATTCACTGAACAACCGGGTTACTAACTTATCAACTGCAATGATTCACTTAACAACCAAAGGAAGAAAGGTCATAAAATGGAGCAAAATTCACTTAACAAATATCTCACTAAACAGAAATGGGGGGGGGGTCAATTGTGGTCCTAAGCTGAGGACTGCCTGTATGGCAAATCTCAAAGGATGTACCCTTTAGTTTTCCTCTTGTGTTTACCCCCCCCCTTCCCCTTGCAATCAAGATTGGATGGAAATATATAAAGATATTTTGCTTGCTTGACAGTGAGATTTTTTTTTAGTAGTGCTACTGTTTGCTTGGACTGCATGGAGCCTTTTCTTTTGCAGGGTTGCTGAGAAGGAAGTCTTCTATTTATGTACCAGATTGCTCTGTTGCAGGTGGTAAAGTATACAGCATATATATTTTCTCTGCTATCATATCTTAGAAGTAGACAGCACCCTCTTCTGGGATTAATCCAAAGGACTTGCCATTATGAAGATGTTTGTATGATGGCACAAAAATTCAAAATGGCTGCCCCATGATTGTTTGTCTGTCTCTGTATTGCTCCCTCCTGGATCTGTCTCATTGATTCTCTGTACTATTTGAGTCCAGGCAGACCATTGTAAGATGGACAGCCGGATAAATCAACATAATAAACAAATAAATAAGGGCATGCAGACTCTGTCATCAAGAAATTAGGAGTCAGAGCACCTCATTCTTAACTGACCCCTTCATAGTACTGTGTGTGTGTGTATACAATGCTGGCATATATAAAAGCAGCACCGAGCAGAGCAGTGGTGGGATTTTTTTTACTACGGTTCTGTGGAGCATGGCAGGGGAAGGATACTGTAAAATCTCCATTCTCTCCCCACCACACTAACCTGCTTTCCTGCTCCATTCTCCTGTGCAGGGCAACAAAAGAAGATCCAGCCGATCAGCTGGGACTCAGGAGGCAGAGGATAGACGGGGTGGGGCCAGTCAGAGGTGGTATTTGCCGGTTGTCCGATCTACTCAAAATTTCCGCTACCGATTCTCCAGAACTGGTCAGAACCTGCTGAATACCACCTCTGGAGCAGAGCTAAGAAGAATGCCCACTCGCTCTTTTCAGAAGCCCAAAGGCGAATATTGAAATATTTTCCCATTTCTGAAAAGAGCTAAGGCTACAGCGGAGGATGAGATTTAGAGGCCGTGGTATCAGATCTCCTGTCATGAGGCATCTCCGCCGCCCTGAATGATTCTGCAATAATAGCACTTTAGGCATCTGAAGCATTTCTAAACCGCAATTAGTTTGTGTCTTCCGTTTTGTCTGGATAATTATCGATGAAGACACCCAACATTATTTTTTCTCCCCCAGGAGGCGGGTTGAAGGGGACAAGAGAAAGCTTTAATTATTGGCTACTTTGCATCCCCCCCCATTTGAGGAGCAAAATAGTTCTATAAATAGCAACAGAATGCTGCATGAATCATGTAAATAATGAAAGGGAAGTAGTTACTGAAGCTTCCTTTGTAGCCTCCCTGAAAAATATAAAAGCTTACCAGCCTGCCCCAAAACCTGTTTCCCAACAAGTAGGAAATTGTCCTTTTGACATTGCCCTAATATCCTGGCTATTCTGGTGCATTGTCAAAATGTAATGAGTGGTTTTCAGCTTCCTCCTTGATAGCGATACTTATTCTGTTGTCCTCAGAAAGTCTTCTTATAACGCGGGGCTACTTTGCTGTGTCCTCCTTGCTGATGGCACCTTTTTTGAACAGATGTCCAGCCTTCGTAGGAGGATCAAACCCCCCACCCCCCTCTTTTGCTTCTCTCTCTGGTCTGCATTCTCAAGCAGACAACAGGAAATTTGGACAAATAGTTTTACTGCAAAAAATAGAAAATAATTTTTTTTGTGCATATAAAGACTTAACACACTGTTGGCTGCTTCCCCTCCCACCCCCAGCCTTCTGCAGGTCTCTCTAATCTGTTTCTGTTTATGAGAAGTCTTGGGATGTGAATTGGGGCTGCCTTTTAGCAACTTGAATAAGTTAGAGGTGTTACTTCAGGGTCAGAGTCTATTCTTGGTGTATTGCCAGCATCTTCTGCTATTTTACAGCTCCCCTTATAGCAATAGCAATAGCACTTAGACTTATATACCATTTTACAGCCCTCTCTAAGCAGTTCATAGAGTCAGCATATTACCCTCAACAATCTGGGTCTTCATTTTACCGGCCTCAGAAGGATGGAAGGTTGAATCAACCAACCTTGAGCCTGGTGGAATTTGAACTGCCAAATTGTAGGCAGCTGGCTGCAGAAGTAGCTTGCAGTAGTGCACTCTAACCATTGCGCCACAGAGGCTCATGATGTTTATGCTCATAAACAAGCAGTGGGGAGGATTAAAACCAGTGGTGGGATTCAAAAATTTCTACTCCCGGTTCTGTGGGCGTGGCTTGGTGGGCATGGCTTGTCTTGGTAGGCATACCTTGGTGGGCATGCCAGGGGAAGGATACTGAAAAATCTCCAGTCCCTCCCCACTCCTGGAGGAAGGTTACCACCGATTCTCCAAACTACTCAAAATTTCTGCTACCAGTTCTCCAGAACTAGTCAGAACCTGCTGAATACCACGTCTGATTAAAACCCCACCGGCTGCCCAATCTTTTCCCTCCACTTCCAGTTTCCAATGGCAGAGAGGTCTTAGGACACCACACAGACCTTTTCACCACTATTGTTGCTAACTAAAAAAGACAGGAAGCCATCATTCTCTTTCTCATGCTGGTTCACAAGCGGCCTTACTTGACAGTGGCATTGAGTTTGGGCTGCCTTTATTAAAGCCAACTTTTGTGTGTGTGTGTGTGAGCAGAACCGAAGTCATGTTGGATGGCCCATTGAATTGAATAAGGAAATGTGTCTCAAACTCAGTAGCTCTGCGCTCTACAGCTAAATAAGAAAGTGTTCCAGTCTTGTGCAAAAGAGAAAAAAAACAGGATAAGGAATAGAACAATGGGGAATTGTAATAAAGTGCTGCGATGTCAGAAACCGTGCCCGCAGTGTATACTACTTGTGCTTCGATAGGACGCTAGTCTATGAAACCTTCGAAATATATGTGTCAATTTGAAAAACAGAAAGAAGTGAGCAAGCCGCCTCGTACAACGGGCGTCTGGACAGTGTGAGGCTATAAAAATGCTTGCCTGAATTATTGCTCTGTGGATTCCTTCAATGGCCTGACGAGGAACCCGTCTCTCGGCAGACACGTGGAAGAAAACCTATGTCTTTCTTGGCCATCAACGAATCTTTCTGGTGGTTATTTTATCTGTTTCCACCTCACATGACAGCGCCCCACACGTGGGGCCAACGAATTTGCGTACTGGGAGAAAAGGGACTGAGGAAGCTTCTGTGCGCGCCACCGCCTCCCATTGTAAGGGCCCCTCCCTTGTCTCAATGTGGATCCCGGGGACACTGGTCACTCAGCAGCACCGATCCTTTGGAAAGACAACAGAGAGAAGCCGGCCTGACGCTCTTGGCGAAGTGTCTTGATCACCTGAAGTGGTGAATCGCCCCAACAGCTCCTTTCATTCTCCGGGAGACTAGGCGTTGTTCTCAGGTTGAAGTTGTATTGCCTTTCGGGATAGAAAGAAGGGAGTATACTGTCCTTAAACTTCTGGGCGAATCCAGCGACTGCTGAGAGGACAGTGCTATAATCCCTAGAGTTGGTGAATCATCTGGGAGATTGTTGTACGCGCGGCACGACCGGTGGGAATCGAGGAAAGGGCGACACATACAAGAGTGTGAGACAATTCGAAGAGGTAAGGTATTGAGATTAAAACAGACCCCGAGAAGGCTGATTCCGGATTTGACTCCCCCATTGGCGTCAACTCACGTATCCAACTAATGAGTTGTTGCCTCATCTGAGGAAACTTACACTCGGTCAGTCTAGGAAAAAGAAAATGATCTACCGTATGCCACATAACGGTGGCCAAAGTATCCGCCTAGTACGAACCTGAGTTTCCTACCACTGGGATCCGAAAGGGAATCCAGCACGTACCTGGATACTCAGTTGAAAGGTATATAGTGAAACCACCAGATGAAGGAGCCAAATACCTCGAATGTGGAGGGTTATGGTATCATGCTCACTTTGAAGGTCCAGTTTCCCACCAGAAACAGAAGTCAGGACCAGTTTTGTCAGCGAGGTGGAGGAAAAGCGAAACCTGAGGACTTGGATGGAACGGACGGTACCACCGCATCACTGCTCCGGCGACACTCTCGCCCAGGCACCGACCGCCCCTGGCCGGCTCACGTTGCCCATGGCTCCACCATAGCCTACCACTGCATATCCAGACTTCAGAACGGAACTGGATCCTCAGATTAAACAAGAGCCTAGAGAGTTTGCCTTAGGAGGAAGGTGGCCAATCCCGTGATCGGCCTTTCCCAGTCAGAGAAGTCCCCAAATGGCATGAATGCACAGGGGGAATCCAGTCAAACGTTTCTTGTGGGGCTGTCCCCATTAAAACTCTGCTGAGCTCACGACGAATCTGAAAAAGAGCCTTCCAAACAACCTCTCCACTGAGAGATGGCGTCGATGTAGACTTCTGGCGGACACAGCTTCGGAATTGGCTCTGTAGCCCCAATGAATACACATACCAAGAAACTCGAGGTTACTATCTTGGTACACCGTTTTTCACCCCCGAAGAGAGGAACCTCATTAGGAGGCACAATAGTTCCTGGGAAAGAGACTGCAGCCATGGCCAACAGGAGCAGTGGCTGCAGGACAACAAAGGTTCCCCATAGCGATCCAAATTGGAACCATCAATAATAGTGTGTCATAGGAGAGCACCATGAGAGATTGAAACCCAATATCATTGAGCGGAAAACAATTGGCTATTCCTCAAGGGGAAAAACGTTCGACCAAAGCATTTGAAATAACCACAAGGAAAGGACTGAGTCCCCCGGTGGGGATTTCTATGCTCGGCTCCTTGACAGGAGTTCAACATAAGTACTCCCTCGAAGCCACGAAAACTCCTGCGCTCTTCAAGGACTCTACTCTGATAGATTTGCAATTCGCCACCAAAGCATGGCCAGCATATCCAGAGAAAAAAGATCCAAAGACAGAGGGATGGGACCTGATATTGCGGCATGACTAGATATTGAGAGACGCAGTACCCCAACACGTTTTCTGTAGAACCGAGTGGACTCCAGTTAAAACACCAACACAGAAGTCTCAGCTGATTACAGTAGCTCGCTGTGCAAACCAGTCAGCCAAGAAGTTGAAGTTCTAAGAAAAACAGCGGAGAACCCCAGATTGTCTCAGATCTGAGCCAATCGCGTTGGAGAGATGAAAAACTCTCCCATGCCAGGGAGTGGAGACCCCCAGCTTAGGCAAGGGAGGTCCAGGTGGCAATCGAGCGCAGCGTCGCGATTGCCAACGGCCGTATCTCCAGCAGGTTAGGAACTTTCCTTTCAGATGGCGGGAAAGAGGGACATTTTTTGCCTTAGCTGACTAGTGTGCCAACTAGCGACATTGTTCCCAAAAACATTACCCAATAGCAGGTATGAATCGACAGCTATTGCCTTTATAGGATCAGGCGAAGCATTGCCAGGGTTTCTCCCAATCGTGAAGGGGTACCCGCAGGAATCACGCCATTGTATGTCTAAATTGTTTAGTGGGTCTGACCATCAGGAATGACTGTTCCTTTGATCCACACCTCCGGCGCAACCGGACATCTGTTATGCGATCCTGTAAAGTAGCATGGCAGGTCAAAGCAGACATTTAAAGGTTTGATTTGTGAGGTGGGAAATCCAAAGGTCAAGTTTTGAGAGGTAGATTGGAACTTGAATGATGTGGTTACTGAAACCGAAAATATGTATATATCCAAAGCGAATTCAGGCGTATGAACCTTGCTAGGAAGAAGACTGTGTTGGATGTTTCCGGGAATAGAATTGTGGGATTTTAGAAGGAAAGAAATTCGCATGTATTATCTATATATATATATATATGTATATCATAGATCTGTGTCATGAGAGGTCGTAGGGCATTTTAGGGTAGCAGAGAATGGCAATAGCTACCCTCAAGATCAAGAATACAACCCAGGATAAACTATGGAAAACTGCTATGCCGGACTCCACAATATCAGAGCTCTGTATATAGAGATTTCCGGTCTATGACGGGAAGGGTGTGAAACCAGGTGTATGGACAGCCTCATATTGGAACAGGGACTGTTGCGCAACCTACTATGTCACCAGTTCAACGCTTCGACCGGTAATTAGCAGTAATGAAAAAAAGGATGGGAATGGTATAGATGCGTGTTAATGATACTTTAGGACGAGAATCAATTGACCGATAGGTCTGCGCGTCCATAGATTCCAGTGTATTGCCTGATCGCCCTCTATACCATCTTGGCGGACGGCATCTCCGCCCCAAAGAGCAGATGAGTTTACTGTAGTAGATCTGTAAGGATGCTCTTTTAGGCGATGCCCATTGAGGGTGAGAGGTCTCAGTTAGAGACTCTCTGGTTTGCCTTGACATGGACATTGATCCTGAGAGTGGTGAAGGGAAAACACGCTCATTGACGAGCCTGAGATTTGGCTACTTCCTTCACGAGATTCAGATGCCTTCCTAATTACCGAAGCCCTTTGTCTTGGAACTACGTGCGTATTGGAAGAAAAGTTGGGTATGTTGATGATGTGACGAGAGAAAGGAAACTTCATCTCCGCTAATCCCCAGTATCGTGGATTATAGTGTTGAGCTTAACTCGCGGCAGAAGAGAAGCGATAATTAGTGGAGTAGCTCCGGCTTTCTGTGGTTGTGGAACTTTCGGGTCACGCAGGCAGCATGGGGCTTGAATAGATCCCCTCTAAAAAGAAGAAGCTTTTACATGTTCTGTGTTAATTAACAACATGCTGAAACATATTTGGGACCATTATCTAATCAGCAGGGGGTAGGTCTTGACCGACCAGGTCGAAGGGATCAAGCGTTGGCTCCTCCCCAGGAGCAAGACACAGACGTGCGGAACACAGCTGTTGAGATTTGTTGTGGGGTATTGAAGCAAGTCTGTGGATACGTACCAATTCACAGTGTCTGGCAAGTTGTTGCATAGAAGCTGCCCTGGAAAGGCGAGGAAGGCACATAGATGGGAGAGGAAAGAAAGTTGTGGAAGAAAAGAGTGAAAGAAGGTCTTGTTAAAAAGATAAAGCCGTCCAGTTTAGCCTGCCTAAACCTGAAACTGACCGTTACTTGTTTCGCAGTTGTGTATTGGCTAGGATGGTCCATACAGGGAACGAGCAGTTGAATGTCTCCCAAAAAGAGGGGGGGAGGGCATCACCAGCCTGCAGGATAGCCTTCCTACAAGGGATTATTTGCGAGATCGCCGGTTGTAGAACCAGAGATGGCCAGTTTCGTGGTTCAGGCTGTGGCCAGCAACAGCTAGACTCAGTTCCGCCGTTGGGTGAGAAGAGGCAAAACAAGTAACCTTTGGGAGCTTTCGGTGGTGCATTCCGCAGTCATCAGTGTCAACTCAGTTGTGAACCAGCTGGCTTACCACTTGGGGTAATTATGACCGAAGGGAAGATATTGAAGTATCTAGAAAATCCATTTTGAGAACAGTACTGGACTGTGTGTGGATAGGAACAGACAAGAATCTAAATCCCAGCAGAAATTCTTGGAGCGGCGAGAAGGCAGGCGTGGGAACCTGGGCTAAAAAGACCATGAATTGTCTATTGCAAGTGGATCTCATGACGCAAGGTTTAGAGAGGGATAGAGAAGATTGTACCAAAGAGGAGGAGCATTCAAGGTGGATTGTCACCCAAGTGTTTAGGAGGGGAATTTATTGGGACGAACAGTTATGAAGAAGAGGTACCATTTGGGAACAGAGGCCGTTGAGTCATGTCCGTTAAACTCTCACTATGGTAGTACTTGAGGATATGTGGATCACAGATAGACTCAGACAGTCTGCTGGAAATGTCTTGATTGTGTGGGATTCTGAAAGTAAATAGAGAAAAGTTGGCACGCAAGAAAAGAGATGGGAGAGGCGACCTTAAGTGGTTCTGGCCTTTGGTTCAGAAGTACAAATGATTTCAGCATGAGTTGCCAGAAAAGGGGGTGTGGAAATACCTGCTTGTGATCAAAGATCATCTAATGTGGGTTTAGAGGCGTCTTATCCCAGCTACGGTAGAAGAGTCACAGCTCCCACAGTAACGCATGATCAGATTGATCCCAGCATATGGAATGATGGAGAGCAATAGATTCAGACAGTAGAGGAAACTCATTGTTCACCCAAAAGGTTCTTCTGCAAAGGGTAATGGAGGTGGTGGGGGTGTGAAATAGGTGAAATTACACACGCCACGGGCATCCTGATCCAGTGGAAAACAATTTGAAAACGCTGTCAACAACGCCTCCGTAGATCTGCAAGGCATACAACCTGAAGAATACACTTGACCCAAGCTACAACTTTGCAAAATGGCTTGCCATGGAAAAATCGAATCTTCCCTTAGCTATGCTTAAGGAATCAGAATCTTGTCCAAGTGAAAGACACAGGGGTTTCTCTTCTGAGAATGCTGATCGGGGAGACTCTATTTGGCTCCTTAAACTAGGCAATCCATACTCATGTAGTTCAGTGTGACTTGTTTCCGTTCATGAAATATTTGTATGCGGCACTAGTACACTCGAGGAAATCTTTGCTGTGCTCTCATTCACAAACAGGGCAACTGTGGCCCTGCAATCAGGCCACCGCTTTGGCTGGTAGCCAAACAACCACACGAGCTGGAGACGTGCGTCCTGATAAAGACTTGGAGAAGTTGAAACAAACTGCAACCTAGCTGGGAAGGTCCGCTGTACTCAGCGTGCTACTGGATGACTGAATCTTGCTTTCGACCCGTTCTAGTCTCCGTACTCTGGGAAGGAGCGGGACGTAACTTACAGCCAGAGTTGCAGATCAGCACCCAAACCGGGGCAGAAACCTTGGAAGGCAATTCCATGTGGTACGGTGCAGCCTATTAACAGGTCAACCTGTGAAGAAAATAGCCAGCAGAAACCACCATTGAGATGTCGGTGCTGAACTCTGGAGAGGACTATTGTCTGCACTTATATTTTACATTATACTTATCAAAGAAGTTCGACAATATGTGTGGACTCGTGGGGTGCTTGAAACAGACTTGTGTGCGATGGACAATGTGTTCATAAATGTCTTCTAAGAACGGGATCCACATTCCCTTGAATCATCACATTGCTGTGTTTATGATGCACATGCCAGGAAGATACAGGTGAACTGGAAGTGGGCACATGCTACAATCGGTTGTATGTATATCGGTCGGTTATATACTAAACTTGATGGCCTTTCCCCGAAGGCCGGCATACGTTAATAAAAGAGACCTCAGAATCTGGCCTTACTCGTGAGACTCTGGACCCAAATCTCCCGTGTATTAATAACACCAATTTGGAGTATGCCCATGAACTACCATGCAGTATATACATATTCTAAATAACTGTCACGGTTAACAATGTTCAAGTGATATACAATAAAGAATATTAAACATGATACTTCAAACACCGAGCTTTCATGAAGTACGAAGGTTGTCTCTACAAAAATAGTGTATGCTTTTTACCAAAGGGTGTGTGTTGTCTGCTCTGATTCATTCACATTAGCTCGTGTATAGCATCCATGATTTCCAACCCAATCATTACCAAAGACAGTAAAAGTAACTGAAGAACGTAGTAACTACTAAACCATTATCACAAATGAGGTGAGTCCATCAATTGCCCAGACCCGGTAGGGGAGCACTATCGGTCTTAGCCTTCTCAGTTCCACTTGTTTAGATCTACCATAATGGGAATTATATGACTTATTATATGCGTGTATTGTTGTGTGTTGTGTTCCAGTGCTCTCCGGTGCAAACAACAATCGTGGTGGGACATGATAGGGAAATCCTTGGGTTAAAGATTGAGTAGAAAGTCAGGAAGGCAGAACCTTCTAATGATTGTATCAGAGAGAAATCTGTCTGGAAAATTAAGCACGAGAATCTGCTCTTTTGGAGTTTGAGACAAGAGTTGGAAAAAAGAAAAAAAGGGGGGATTGTGAGCTAGAACCGAAGTCATGTTAGTAGAATGGCCCATTGAACTTGAATAAGGAACGTGTGGTCCTTAACACTCAGTAGCTCTGCTAAATAAGAAAGTGGTTCCCATTGTTGAGTGCATCAAAAGAAAAAAATCAAGTACGGCTAGAACAATGGGGAATTGTAATAAAGTGCTGCGGATGTCAGAACCGATGTAACTGCTGCTTGCTCTAGATATATGGAAGCTCAGTAATGAACCCTGAAATACATATGTGTCATTGAAAACAGACAAAGAAGTGTGAGCCAAGCCTGCGTAAGGAGGGGAATAAAGATGCTGCCTGAATTTTGCTCTGTGTTCCTTCAATGCCTGAGGGGACCCGTCTCTGCAGACACATATACAGTGATACACGTGAATAAAACCTTGTTTTCCTTGGATCAACGAATCTTTTGGTGGTTTTTTTATCTGCTTCCACCTCACATGTGTGTGTGTGTGTGTGTGCATGTCTTCATTCTTCTCTCTGTGGAATTTATGAATGAACTTACTTGGTGAGAATTGTAGTTCTCTAATATAAAGTTCACACACAAATTTTAGCATGGAGGAAAAGAGAAAGCATTATCAAATAAATGGAAAGAAGATAAATGGACCTTGGTGCTCTCTGAGCTTGGTTGGTTTCTTGCAGATGTTTCATTATCAAACTAGATAATATCATCAGTCCTAAATGGAGAGAAAGCCATTGTCTGTAGAAATGCTCTCATCAAGCAAGTCCCCATGAATGCTATTGTACTGCATGGATCCAATAGGGTTTTCAATAACTCCCTATGGCCAACTCACCACAATCAACTGCTGTGGCCAACTCACCATGGGCCAACTCACTGTGGGACAAGAGTTACACAAATACTGAAGGAATAATGGGATAGAATCATTAAACAAAAGAATAAAAAGTGAATGACAAAAATTAAAATATTTTTAAAAATATTTTAAATAATTAAATTGAATTGAATTGTTGCACAGTGTGTTTTCCTGTGGTGAGTTGGCCATGGTGAGTTATCCTGCAGTGAGTTAACTTTGGTGAGTTGGCCATGCCAAACTGGCTGTGGTGAGTTGGTTTCAGTGAATTGGCTGCGGCAAGTTATTCCATTATGGATCCACAGGCCATCCATCCATCCAACCAACCAACCAACCAAAGCTTCACGAAAAAGACTGATTAATACAAAAATCTCCCCAATTTAGGGTGAAAATCACTATTCAACAATGGAAAACAAAAATCTAAAAATGACAGTAAGGAAACTCTTTAAAGCAAATGAAGTGGACTGACTCTTCCAAAAAGCCGAGACAATTGCAATGGAGGTTCCGCAGTATGATTAGTAATAGACTCTGGGCAGACAGAAGAGCATTTGGCTGCAATGACAGAGCCAAGAAGATGCAGAATATGAAAAATGTTAATGCACTGAGGGATGAGAAGCAATTTCCTAAGATGTCAACATCCTGAGGAAAGGAGAAAGGAAAGAGGATTAGAATAAATGAAGAGGAAGATTCAAGGCCAATGGTTGAAATTTGAGATGAGAATAAAACCACAAGAGCAAACAGATTGGAAGAACAGTTATGCAGGGCTGGTGAGAGATATTCTCAAACTGATCTGAAATAAAAGCTGTTTTTCACCATAGTACTCTAGCGATATAATCTGAGGGATATACAAAATGTAATCCTAATATTAGAAGAGGTTAATGCTATCTGATATCATGTTCCATTGTAGCCTTCTACATCAGGAAATGCCAGTTCTCCCTTGGCCGAAAAATTGTCTAAGGAGGAAAACACAATAGATTACAGTGGTTGGGTGATGATGCGGCATTTAATCCTTCTCAGTAGTGATATCTCACTTATGGGATGACTTTTCTACAGTGGTTCACTTGGCACCAGCTGCTAGGTGTTAGGTGCCTGATGAATACCAATATCTCATGTTGGTATCATGAGATATTTTATTTGTTTTTTTTTTAATGCCATTTTATCCTGCCATCATCCTGTTCTCAATATAATAAGTGGTACATATAACTTGGCTTAGTTTTTTTTTTAAATAAAGCTCAGTTCAGAGGCGAACAGGGACGACTCTAAAAAAAAATAATGACCTTCTGCTTTGAGAAACTTGAAAGCAGGATATTAAGGCAGAATCCCTAGAGAGGCTTAATAATAAGAGGAGAGATACTGTAAAAATGCTTACTTAATTTAATGAAAAATGCTGAGAACCATGAATTCTTTTAGCCTTCGGGTTCCGCTTTCTTGAGTTTTTTTTTTTTTTAAAGCATACCAGGTCAGNGGGTTCCGCTTTCTTGAGTTTTTTTTTTTTTTAAAGCATACCAGGTCAGAGAAAGGAACAGACAGATATCTCTCTAGCTTTATGAGGGACTTTCCTCATCACTGAGCCACAATGATATCCTTGACTTGACTTCTGCATGAAATTTGCCTAAAAACTGACTCTGGTCCCAAGTCACCGCAGCTCATCTGATTCCCCTACAAGAAAGAAGTTCTTAGGGACAACACCCAAAAAGACTTTTCCTACTCCCTGAAGTTGCCCTTGGATGGCATTGGAAAAAAAACCCAGGAACTGTTGGCTTAAAACTGGCACAACCAAGGACAATTAGAGCCTGTCTCACCTAAAGGTCTTGCAACCAGCTAAAAGCAACATCATATGAACATGATTTTTTCCCCCTGTGGTTAGATGCAAATGAAGTCACAGCCTAAGGCTGGAACGCTAGAAATAAGCCCACCTGAGTGAAAAGGGATTTATTCCAAGGTATGAATAATAAGGGTATTGCCACTCTCCAGCATCTCCAAAGCAGCTTGAAGAAGAAATAGTCTTTTTTTCTATTGACTTCACAATCTGAATAATAGGGAGCACAAAATTATCGTCCCTCTTGAATGTTGCCAAAAAAAAAATTATCCTCCCTCCCAATTATATTAAAAGGGGAAATAATATAAATTCTTGGCATCCCACCGTATCTCATATCTTGATTTATGTGTTTAATCCTTCCTTCCGATGTCTCCTTCCTTCTTTCCTTTCCTCCCTCCCTCCCTCCATCCATCCATTTTATAACATTTGGTTTTTTTTCTTCCCACTATTATTTTTATAAGTAACTTAAGATGATGAACATACTTAGTCCTCCTTCCTGTCTTATGAGAGATAATTATGAACTCATCAAGTGAGTCCTTTGAAGGACCTTTTCAACTATGGAGAGAGAAGAGTTCTTTCAGATGTGGAAATAGGCTGCCCCAAAGCTCTGTACAGCCTCAATGTTTTGTAGTCAAGGCTCGTTTTATTGGGATTTTGACTGTGCTACAACTGAGGGAAAAGCACATTGGTACAGCTACTGAATGCAGCCAACAGAGGCCCTGGGCTGAGTGCCTGTGAGGACTTGCGGTAATGTAACAGCTGAAGACTATAATTATATGAACACAGGTAAAGGTTATTTCAGCAGGTATAAGGCACATCTTTTCACACGCATTTCCATTTCTGTGCAACAGACATCATGTTTTAAAGAAGACACTGAATTTTCATTTTGATGGGTCAGAGGTTATTCTTGTGTTAACTCATTTTTCTGGATTGTATGGGGATAATATAAACAATTAAAATATTAAATAGCAATAAAGCAATGAAGGCCAAGTAATAAATTCCCCAAAAGTAAAACCAACAAGAGCTCCCAGCTAAATCCAGAAAGCCCTCCAGGCTGAGAATTAAAACATAGAATAATAGAGTTGGAAGGGACCTCGGAGGTCTTCTAGTCCAGGGGTCTCCAACCATGGCAACTTTAAGACTTGTGGACTTCAACTCCCAGAATTCCTCAGCCAGCAAATCTAGCTAAGGAATCCTGGGAGTCGAAGTCCACAAGTCTTAAAGTCGCCAAGGTTGGAGATCCCTGTATCTAGGGATCCTGCTGGAGCAGGAGACCCCAATCCCATCCCAGATAAATGGCTGTCCAATCTTTTCTAAAAAGCCATCAGTGATGGAGCACCCACAACCTCTGAAGGCAAACTATTCCATTGGTTGATTACTCGCAGAGCTAGGAAAGTTCTCCTTAGTCTCTGATCCATGGGGAGCCCCAGTTAATTTTTGTTTCTCTTTCCTGGAAGTCCCAAAGGTGCTTTTTTATAAGAAGCAACTCGACTTTCTGGTTTTCTTCTTCTTCTTCTTTGAAGACGTTTCGCTTCTCATGCAAGAAGGAAAATGTCTTCAAAGAAGAGGAAAAAGTCCAGTTGCCTCTTGAAAAAAAGCCCTTTTGGGACAACCATGACCTGGATGACTGAGAATCTCCATAGACTCTTTCTTGGAAGTAACTTAGATATCTTCCCACCCTCCAGCCCCGATTTTTGGGACACTCGTTGTTCAGGCCGAAGCCAGGGCTCTCTCGGGCGAGCTGCAAACCTTCACCCGGACCGCCGCTGTTTTTGAAGTAGAGCAGTAGATCGGGCCGGTCTCTCGGCTCCAAAAACACGCACAGCCCGGAGCAGATGCCGCCTTATCTGCTGATCTCGCGTCTTGCAGAGCCAGCCAGGAAGACCCCGAGAGAGGCTGCTCCGCTTCCCCCACCTCCCGCCGCCTGTGGACGGTGGGGAGGGGAGAAATCTGCCTAAGGCTCAAGTAAGGTCGAAGAAGGCCTTTGCCCTGCTTTGCCTCGCCGGAACTCGGGAGATAATCGGGCGTGGGATGGGATCACAGGCTTCCCTGCGCCCGGAAGGCCCCGTTTGTTCCCCGGCCTTGTCAGGGGGAATCTTCCGGCCGCTTCGCTCCCTGTTGCCTCAGGTACATTCCTCGCCTTGCCTGCCTGCCTGCCTGCCTGCCTGCCAGCGCTTCGCGTTGAGAGAGGAAGCTCTCCCCCACCCACCCCCGCCCCTCTGCTTTAATAGGCCCTTTCCTGCCCTTGATGGCACCCTCAGGCAGCCGCGGCGATGGCTTCCTAAATCACTTGGAATGGATTTGGAAGCGCTGGCACGGAGGGTGGGCTTGGGGCCTCCTTAATCCTGCTGAGCAGGAAGGCTTTAATAGAAAAATGTTGTTTGGCTGGAAGTTAGAAGGACAAATAAACCCAATCCGGAGACAATCACACGATTTTATTTGCCAAATAAACAACTTTCCGACACCACCTCTTTGCAGAATTGCTCTCTCTCTCTCTCTCTGTGTGCGTATGTGTGTGTATATACAAAGCCTTTTTTTCTTTTTTTAATGGCAGTAGGAAAGTTGGGTGTGCATCTGGGGCTGTGGAGAGACTGCAACATCGTTAATTAAATTTCGTGAGCTGCATTCTCCAGGCTGATGTTATGGAGTCGGTTAATAATCTGGTTCATGCCCTCTGCAGAAATCAGAGGGCTTGGAAAGGCCCTTTTTGCACTTTATTGTTTAAAAACTGTCTTCTTATTGGAATGCTCCCCCCCNATTGGAATGCTTCCCCCCCCCCCCAATACAGATAAGATTTGCATTATAAATTATGAGGCCAGCACCAACTGTTACAAGGCGGCTTTTAAAACCAAATAAATGCATGGACCTGGATGCTGTGTATTGGTTGAAGAAACTTTCCCATGTTCGGGCATCTGAGGGTGGCATATGGTGGCTTTGCAGTTAAAATGCTGAGCTTGTCAACTGGAAAGCCAGCAGCCCAGGCGGGACACCCCCACACAACAGGGTGAGCTCCTGTTAACCTAGCAGTTTGAAAGCATGCAAATGTGAGGATATAAATAGGTACCACTTTGGTGAGAAGTAACAGTGCTCCGTGATGTCATGCTGGCCACATGATTGCAGAATTGTCTCTGGACAGAGATGGCTCAATGACTTTGAAATGGAGATGACCTCCCTCTATAGTTGGCAATGACTAGTGGAGTAAAATCCTAAGGTAGTGATGGCTAACCTTTTCATTGTCGCATGCTGAAAGTGCATGCGCCTGCACCCATAATGCAATGCGCACGACCGCCCTCATGCCGTGTGCCTCTGCACATATGCACATGCCTCCCATGTGCACCCTACTCTCATGCATGCACGGCAGATACCCAACAATCGGTTGGCAGAGAGCGCACATGCACAGTGGATCTATTCCAGGCGACAGCTCGCATGCCGACAGAAATGGCTCTGCGTGCCACTTCCGGCATGTGTGCCATAGGTTCGCCATCATGGTCCTAGGGGAATCCTCGGGACTTTGAACTTAAAACATTGTAGTTCTTCAGACAGCTTTCATTTCTAATATTGTATTTGTTTTTAACTAAGGACTCAGCAAATTTTAAACATTGCCCTTTCAAATATGACATGTAAAGTAAAAATAAGCCTTCAAAGACAGCTGGTAATTTCTCATTTTCTTTTGTCTAATGTACACTCGCGAGCAAAAAAAATCTGTAATTAACTTCTTCAGAATGTAACGCTGTTGTCTTGAGGTCCTTGGAAAGTTTCATTGCAAAAATGTAATGAATACGTCTAATGTCATGGCATTCTGGAATTTATTTATTGTTTACCTTCATAATCTGATAGAAATGGGGAATTTGTGAGCTGCCAGAGTCTTGTTGAAGAAGTCTTGGAAGCCCAAGCCAGCACTGACAATGTCAATGATCATCAGTGTTTGGATAACTATAGGTGCCTTGCTATAACAAATCTTATTGTGACATAAGTGAAAGGAGCTTATTCAGGTAAGAGCACTAGGATGGAAATGTGATCAGCTTTTAAAAAAGAGATATTCTGCACTATCACACTAATTTCTGCATGGACTCCCTGCCACCTGTGCATACCTTAAAGGATTTAACATTTGATTGTTGAATTAAGTTTATGAGAAAGGCCTTATGGAATCAGCTTAATCAGCATCTGGTTCCCATAATAACCAACTAAGCTGGTTCTTGAAAAGCTTGCAAAAGAAGCAGGAACGCTAGAACTGTTTCTGAAATTCATTGCTTCCAGTACTTATTTTCAATATTTTCCACTTAAGGAAATATTAATGATTAATAGGAAATACGGAATTAATTTTTGTATGTGTGATGTGCCAGTCCCAGTTCCCCATTCCTTATTTCATTGTCCAATTTCTGTAACAATGCATATCCTTAACGTGCTTGAAGAACAGCAAAGTAGCTGACCAATAAATGATTTGATAACTGCCTACTACATAGAAAGGAAGAAAAGAAGTTTATGTTTTATCCTTCAAGCTAGGAAAAGAGACTCGCTTCTTAAAATGCTATTGGGACACAATCTGAGGCATAGTACTTGTGCTGGTGTAAATCCATTGAAACCAGAGGATTCAGACATGTTTAACTTAGTGCAGGGCTGAGGGCCTCAGCATTTTCCCCTTGTTCATCCATCTGGAGCAATTACTGAGGATTATTTTTTCAAACAGGAGTGTTGACATTTTTCCCCAGTTGGGTGTCAAGTATACACACGAAGTAAGGAATAGCTGGGCTTCAGATGTCTAATGAAAAGAATGCCCGGAGGTTAATGAGGTGCTAGAAAACAGCAGAACTAAATCCAATATTACCATTTTCCAGCTTTCAGGTTTAATTAGAAATCCCAGTCACCTGTGCACACACCAGGCACTTCCGCTTGCAGCCTGTTGGCAATCCTGATCCTTATATCCAAGGGAGTTGGGAGGGGGAAGGCCCTGTGGGACAAGATTAGATAGCCCTTTCCTACTTTCTCCTGTTGCGTCTGATTTCTATTCCACTATAATGCCAGGCCTCCCCAAACCCAATCTGAAGTTATATGTAATATCCATGATATTCAAGACAGTCTTTCTCCTTTTCCCATTTTCTGCAAGAGTATAAGCTCGAATTTTTACAAATTTGGCAGTTGCTGTGTTCTTACACATCCTTAAATCCATCTTTTCAACAATTATCCAAGGAGTGTGGAAGCTCACGTGGTTACAGTGCTGGGTTGGAGGTTAGTGAGCCCACGTTTTGAGACCTGAGTGCTGTTACATGGCAGGGTGAGCCCCCATCATTCACTCCAGTTGCTTGACAAGGATATGAAAAGAGCTCCTATGGGCATCCCCAGAGCAACGGTGATGTCACTTGGCTAATCTTTTCATCCTGGAAGTGCCTTATATGGTGTCTCCAGCACGAACAGGATGGGAACAATTATCCGGAAAAATAAAATGGTTCTTCCTTACAGCATGGTGGTAGATATAGACTAACCTGTAATAATATGTGGGAAAGAACTTGGGAGCCTGGGCAAAGGGACACTTCAAGGAAATGGCTAGATAAGAGAGAGCATAGCCTGCAGCTGCACAGTAGGCAGAGCAAGAGGCTCAGAAGTGACTTTCCCTAAGTTCTCAGGCTGTAAAGGAGATAGTGGGGTGAGTGATACTGTCTGACTTGCAGAGTCTGTTAGTGTAGTTTTACAAAGCAGTAAAATTAGTTTATCTGGTTGTGAATCCTGTCTGACTTACCTGTGAGGCCCACGTAACCTTATATTTTTGTTTGAATATTCGGCTGCTGGATCTTATATGAAGTGTAGATCTCTGGTGTATAAGAATGCTTGTACATTTGTTTCGGTAACAAAAAATGCATTGCACGAAATGAATGACATGAGGGCAAGTGGAAGCATGTGTGTAGTTCTAAACTTGGAGAGTGTTAATGGAGGAGGACATTCTACCTCCTTTGTAGGGATAAATATACTATAGTAATTAGATATTTTTCCTTGCTTGGAATTTCAGAAATGTGTTTAAAGTCTGCATATGTGTCTCAGCAGAGGGCAGTACTGAGCTGATCTTGTTTGATTTTGGAAGCCAAGCAAAATAAGCATTGGCTTATAGGAGATTGACTGTGAGGGAATTTTAGGACTTAGGTTAGATTGAGTAATTGAACAGAAAAAAAACCCCACCCCAGAAGTTAGTGATAAATTACTTCCATATTGTTGCTAAGAAAATCTGATGGTTGGGCGTGTACTTTCAAAGCCCAATTGGCACTTCCCAAAAGTGAAACCATGGAGAAGTCTTGGAGAATTCCTGAAATACAGAGAAAGTGTTAGAAGAATGGAGAAAAGCAATATATGCTGTCCAACTCTTCAAAAAAAAAGAGGGGGGGAGCGGTTACTACTGGTCAGTACCAGGAAAAAGCTTGAAAAGACCGTCAAGAAATGGGGAAGCAATAATAAAGGCATAAGGTAGAGCTCACCATGTTTGTTTCTTTGTTTTTGTTTTAAATCACAAATCATTGCCATATAAATCTTATTGCTGCTTTTTGGGGGCAGCATGACTAGATTATAAATGAAAATGCTGTGGCTGTAGTATACTAGAGACTTCAGGAAGTCATTTGATAAAACTGACCATCACAGTCATCTTGATAAATAGGAACAATGTGGAATGGATGGTTCCACTACCAGAATGATTCACATCTGGTTGAACTACTGTACCCAAACCATGGTCCTTAATGGATCTATGAAAAGAGGTATGAAGTAGGGTATCTCAGCGTGTGACTTAGTGCTTTTCAACATTTTAATAATTGATTAAGAAGTTGGGGTGGAGGGAACATCTTGTCACTTCAGAATATCAGTTAAAATTTTATTTGTTTGTTTGTCAAACATGTACAAGATAACAAGTATAGGTTTGAATATAAACATGAACAAAGGAAGTAAATACAGATTAATGGGGACAGTAAGACAGGAACTGTAGGCACGCTGGTGCACTTATGCACGCCCCCTTTAAGGACCTCTTAAAAATGGGGTGAGGTCCATGGCAGACAGTTTGAGGTTGAAGCTGTGAGGTTTTGAGGGTTTTAAATGTTCAGAAGGTTGTTGATAGACTTGAGCATTGACCTTATCAAACAATACGCAACAGTACAACTTATCCATATCAATAAAGAAAAAAAAACACCGGATGACAGAATGACATGTAGTTAGCTACTGAGAGATGATGCGATCTTCATTTGCTTGGCATTTTCCTTTGTTATAGGGTTGCAGAGGAAGGAATGAGGTAAGTTGGATCATAGACAGAATAAAGCCTGACATGAGTTAAGACAGGTCAAAAATGGAACAAATCTCTGAGATTATGATTGGAAGCTGTTTTACCAATGTATCAATTGCTAAGACTTGCTGAATTTGCTGGAGATTTGTCCTTCCCCAAATTATTGTTGTGTTTGAATTGGAACAAAAATTTAAAAAAAAATCAGAGCTTGCAAAAGGCATTTTCAAATAAGTGCTTATGCTTGTTGCCGTCAAGCTGGCTAATTTCTAAGATCCTTTAGATGCAGATTTCCTGCTCAGAAATCTAAGCTTGCCTGGATCAAAAGTCAACCAATGTGCTTTAATTTCCCTTTCATTATGCACTCTCCCCACCTTTTTTTTTTTTTGACAGAAACAGTGAGCTCCTGTGGATGGCACTGCATTTATGTTATGGTATTTTGTGCAGGTATTTATCAAGGCCACAGAAACAAGAATGTCAAGCAAAGAGCACTTTTCCACTACCGAGTTGCAGAGCAAATCTTGAGAAATGTATTAACTTGGGTTACAATTCCGTGCACATTTAAAACAGGGAAATATTTTCTTGAGCTGAGATGGACTTTTGTGCCACATGAGCATATCTACAAAGTTTTCTGTTGTTTCTTCCTGGAGGACCTGATCAAATCTGGTCTGATCTTCCAGACTCATTCTAATGGATCAATACAGACACCTATCATGATGGTTCACAATAGTTTCTGGTGGACGCTCAGGAAAATTTCCCTGCAATGTGATGAACAGTTCTGTTAACATCAAAGGGAAGTGACTGAGAGCCACACAGCCTTAGTCAGAGCATGAAATGGTAAATTGAGCAATATATACCTGATCATGTAATCCAGCCCTTCATTTGGCCTCTAGATTCTAATAAAGAGACCCTGTGCTCTGATAGGCTAGGTGGGCTGTTTGTGGCCCTCTGCAATGCTATCTTCAGATCCTCAACCAATGCAACCCATTTTTGAATCTTGGGTAAATTATGTTTTGCAGAAAATTGATTTGGGATTTTAGTTAGGAAACGGGCTGTGGGTCCTCATGGAGTTGCAGTGCCAGACTTGGAACAAGCAGTTCATTGCGGACAAAATGTTCCATAGCCATATCCCCTTCCTATTCCTGTTTGTTCTACTTAGATGGCTCCTGAGTGGCTAGATTGGAATAAAACAGGCAAATATTTAAGTTGTAAATTTTCTTTAGTTAGAAGCACAGCGTGCAAACCAATACAACCAAAGAAAGCAGAGATCTTTGCAAGTAGTCTAACATAATCCAGGACTGTGAATGAACAGGCCCATTTTATCGAAGGAAGAACATGCTGTTGTCACTTGCAGCTTATTGGGCACTTCAGCACTTTTCTGCAAACATTATCTTCAAGCACAGGATACTACAGCAATTAACAGGCTATATTAGGTTCTGAATGATATACAGGATGGAAAAAACCTATAATAATTTTCATTCGAATCCCCAGTGTTCCATTCCTAACTCTTGCTCTCCTATCTTCCATTTGAACGGCTGTTGTACATGTAATATATGCATTATCTTTATAACCATGATTATAATTACCCTCACTGGCTTATTCTTTCAAAGCCACAAACATTTCTGGATTTAAAACCCAAGAGCCCATTTGGTACCGCTGATCTGGATATTAATAAGGTTCCTGCATATCTCGTTTTTTGCTCATCTGATAAAATCTGGCAGAGTTTGAACACTTTAAGTCTCTTCTGTTAAACAGAGATAATCATTTTCCCAAACTTTGGGACAAAGTCCTAGGTGAACCACTGTAAGATTTGGGTATAAATACGATTTTACTCTTTTCCTCAGATAGTTTTATTCTTTTGTATTCAATCTATCTGAACGCATATCATCTGATTTTCTTTTATTGTTCTGCTTTTATTATGTAAAGAACCCAGAGTCACGTGGAACAGAGCATTTTTTAAAATCAATGTAAATAAATAAATCTCACATGGAAAAAGACCAGTTACTGTAGCATATAGCTATGGAATTCTTTTGATGCAACCACATATGGTGGCAATGTTATCATAAGGCTTTTAATCAGAGGCAGTGTTCCCATAGTTTCTAGAGACCTAGAAGATCAACAGACCTATGGAACAGCTGTCCTGCCCTACATAAGAGGTACGACAGACAAAGTTACTACACAGGCATCACATTCAGATTGCCTTCAAAACAGACAAAAAATAGCAGCCATCCTTAGAAACCCAAGTAAATTGACCTGGAAAACCAAGTCATAAACAAGTTCCCTGTGCATCATGCGCCACATACATTGGGCAGACCAATAGAAATAAGTACTGCCTGGATGAACACAGAGTAATGCAGTAAAGAAGCTGGAAAGACCTTCGCTCTAGTCAACACATGAAAGCCACAGGTCACAAACATCAACTTCAATGGCACTAAAACCCTATGCCACTATAGAAAACCCCAGCCACAGGAATCATCAGAGAGCCATGAGAGTTATTGAAAAAAGACTCTGAAAGCATGAATAGAAGAGTGATTCCACCAAGACTGTCAAGTCATTTGGAAGCCCTGCACTCTCAAATAGAAAGATCTCCACACCAAAGCCAGCGCAAACACCTCGGCAACAAACAGACTCCCCCGAACTCCAGCTCAAAACACCCCAATCAGGCCCCAGATGAAACCTAGCTCCTAATAAGATAACAGCCGTCTTTATCACGAAGCCAAGCTGGGCACTGAAAGCCTCCAACACAAGACAGAGTGTTGCCAGCCCAATCAAAGCACAAACAGACAGAAAAACCAGAAACACCAATCAACAAACTCCAAGTCCAATAAACACATGACCAAGACTCCCAACCAATCAGGATTAGAAACCATCCTGGGGACAAGAGTAGGGCTAGCCTCTAAATTTAAACTAACGGCTGTGATAGCCTGACCACATACAAACTCAATACAGAACCTGATGGATGAGATGAGATTCTGCTAACGTTGCCTGCAACTTAAAATGCACACTGCAATGACTGTGGATAATACCCGAAGGAAGCTGAACAGCTACATGTAGTACCCGTGAAAACTTAAAACACACACAACACACACACACACACACATCACACCCACACATATATTGCTAGGTTCAGCTGTCCCTCAGTAATTATCCCACGTCATTGTAGTGCTGTTAAAGTGTGTAGCAACGTTTCAGCAGAATCTTCATTGCCATTATAGGCTTCTGTATGGATGTGGGTCTCACAGCTCTGGTTTCAAATTCGAGGCTGGCTATTCTGATTGACTAGGAGTGCTTGGTTCTGTGGTTCACTGGACTTGGGTGTTGATTGATTTGGCGTTTCTGTTTCTTCTGTCTGTTTGTGGCTTTGATTGGCTGGGCAAACATCTGTTCCTGTGTTGGAGGCTTTCAGTGCAGCTTGGCTTCGGTGTGAAAGGACGGCTGCTATTATTAGGAAGCTAGGTTTCACCTGGGTCCTGGCGGGGGGATTGTTTGAGCTGAAGCGTCAGAGGGAGTCTGTTATGCTGCTCAGGTGTTTGTCTGTTTTGTTGGTGTGGAGATCTTTCTTTTGAGAGTGCAGGGCTCCAAATGATTGACAGTCTGCTGGAATCATCTCTTCTATTCATGCTTTCAGGTCTTTTTTCAACTCTATGGCTTCTCTGATGATCTGTGGTGGGGTTTTCTATCGTGCTAGGTTTTAGTTGCCATTGAAGTTGATGTGTGACTGTTGGTTTCTATGTGTTGGACTATGAGGAGGTGTGTTTCCAGCTTTTTTACTGCATTTTTATCTGTGTTCATCTAGGCGGGTATTATTCTTCTATTGGTCTGATTCCTAATGTATGTGGCCGGCATGATGCACCAGGGAACTTCGTATATGCCTTGGTTTTCCAGGTCAGGTTTTGTCTTTGGAGGTTTTTAAGGATGGGCTGCTATTTTTTTGTCCTGTTTTGAAGGCAGTCTTGATATGAATGCCTGTGTAGTATCAGTTACTGATTTGTCTGTCGTACCTCTTATGTAGGGCAGACAGCTTTCCATAGGTTGTGTCTTCTATGTCTTGGGTGGCATTGCAGGCGCTCTGGATTTGAATCTTCCATCAACAGGTTTGCCAATGATGGTGACAGTGGTGATAACATAGGGGTCCTTCAATTTTGCTGTATCTTTGTCCTTTGTATATGAAATATGTTGTTGGTTAAGGCAGTGTTCTGTTAGTTCCATGAGGTGTTTAGCTGCGTGGTATTTATTTTGATGATTTTTCAAAGAGTTTTCTTTTTATTGCGGACTTGAGTGAATAGCAAAACCACGTTTGAAACTTGCAAGCAGATCTTTTGTTCCGCATGTAATCTTTTGATCATTTTCTAAGTGGTATGAGTTTTGTACATGTGAAGCTGCTGTTTCAGCATGGGGCTGTAGCTGTTTTGCTAAGTGCTGACTCACAGACGAACTCAATACAGAAGCCTGATGATGGCAGATGAGATTCTGCCAAAACATTGCAACAACTTTAAAAGCACAACTATGATGATGTGGGAAAATACCCGAACAAAGCTGAATACCATACATGTAAATACCCACCAAAACTTAAGAAAACAAATACATATATATATATAATATATGTGTGTGTGTGTGTATTTCTTCGCCCTTGGTACAATAGTTTATTGGTTTTAAATGGTTATATAGTTTTAGGATTTTGGTTCTGTGTGATACACAAGTATTCTTAAAAGCTGTCTTATAAAACCTTGAAATGGGCCTCATGAATAATATGCATTTTCAGGGTGAGAAGATGTATTATAGGCTGTCTATGGCCATGGGAACTGTACACTAAGATAAATGCTTTTTTAGGAATGTTAACAGGTTCATTTTGTAGGTAATGCTGTGGTATGCCAATTAAATTGTTGAGGCCGAATGGATATTTTCCATCTCAAATGCTTTGTTGTCCACCTTTTTGTTTGTTTCCAGGATGAGAAAGAATCAAAGGGGACAAAAAGGAAAGTTCACTAGTGGCTTAATTTTAGAGGGCAACTTTTCTAATGGAGGGACAGAAGCAATCTAATCAGGTGACACTGGCAGAGGAAGGAAAAGAATTGCATTCTGGCCAAAATTAGTCTTTGGTCCCAATTTGCTGCTTCCATTCTTCTTCAAGGCAACATACCAGTTCTTATCTGCGTGCATCTTTGACTTGTAAGTATTGTAATTATTTTCTTCCAATTTTTCCAGGAACACACACTCTGCTGTTGGCAACTGCTAAAATAAAAGAGTTTGGGAGCAGTCAGAAGGGAAGCAAATACAATGAGCAAAACCCATTTATGGCACCAAAGGACCATTGTGATTGTGTTTGGATTGTGGAAGAGTTGGACTCTTTCTGGTCCCACTTTAGAAGGTGGAAAAGCCTGACTATCTGCTGCCTTTTGGCAGATGATAAAATTAACCCTTTTGCCCCAGATCCTTGCTGCTTAACAAGGTACTTTCCATTTATCTTGCAACGCTGTTAGTAAGTCTTCCCATTGGTTTTTTTTTTTAAATTATGGTCATAGACCAGCAAAACTCAGCAAACCCGATTACCATGATCCTTTATTTAGTTGAGATTTAAACATGTCTCAATTCCTTCCAATGGTTTCTTCTTATCTGGAGAAACCCTGCACTTTCTAATAGCTAAAATGTTTAGGAATGTTGTTTTCAAATATTTCTCTTTCTTTCTCCAAAAATAAAAATTGGCCAAAAATCCACCCAGCAGCAAAAACAAGTGACATTTAATTGTGCATGTGTGAATGATTTTTGATTCCAAGCAAGCTACAAGAACTTTGCCATCTGCAAAGCTTCCCTATCATTAAGATCATGGGAACTTTGTACTTACCGAGCCATGTAAGCGTCCATTGACATCCATAGCCAAGTACAGCCCAGATCCAATACCCTTTATGTACACAGCACCAAAATATTCTGTGCTGAGCAGTAATTGAACTACAGTTTGAAAGAAGAAAAAAAAATAGGAGAGATTATGAATCACTGTTAATACATAACTATTGTTGAAGCTGTGCAGTGAGGGCTAAGTTAATTGCCAAGACTAATAATGCTTTGGTGTTATCCTAGGAACTTCTTATTGCATGAAAATGTATGCATCGGGCATGGTTTAGCCTGATTGGCTTGCAAAAAAGAAGGATTGAGTACCTCGTGCAGATCAGGGACCCCAACTTGCCAAGCCTGGTTTCCGAAGACAGAACCGAGGCTTTTCTGAATCCCTTCCTAGCTTTATACAAATATAATTGCATTAGCTTAATGGGCTGTGGAAAGTAAGGGCACTACCCAAGTTTATTTACACAGTCTGCACCAAGAAGTGTACTCTGTAACTAGGGTTATTCCACTGGCACATTACCGTTTAAAGAGTTTCCTCTGTAAATATTTTTTCAACAGGATGTCCAAGTTTAATAACTCATTTCCAATAAATTCATTTCTAGCATTTGCAAACATACTTTTTTTTAAGAATGTGTTCGCTTGAAACTACTTCCAGGAGAAAGAGAAAATTATAATTTCAGTGATATCTAATGGGTTTTTTACCCCTAATCAGCCCTTCCTTCCTTCTTTGCTTCCTTCCTTCTTTACTTCCTTCCTTCCTGCCTGCTTGCCTGCCTTCCTGCCTGCTTCCCTCCCTCCCATACTTTTTCCTTCCTTCTTCCCTCCCTCCCTCCCTTCCTTCCTTCCCTCCCTCCTTCCCTCCCTCCCATCCTTCTTCTTTCCTTCTTTCCTTCCTTCCTTCCTTCCTTCCTTCCTTCCTTCCTTCCTTCCTTCCTTCCTTCCTTCNCTTCCTTCCTTCCTTCCTTCCTTCCTTCCTTCCTTCCTTCCTTCCTTCCTTCCTTCCCTCCCTCCCCCTCCCTCCCGCCTTCCTTTCTGCCTACCTGCCTGCTTTCCTCCCTCCCTCCCTGATATGTTAGGGAATCTTTCCCCAAATTGGAATTTTATCAAGATGTGCTGAATTACAGTACAGTTTCCGGAATTCCCAATTATGGGAAATATTAGCCAAAACTTCTGGGAGCCTCAGGTTAGAAACAGAAGTAAAAGAAATAAATTCATAAGTATAAAACCAGAACTGAACACTAAATTGGGTGGTTGTGAGGAAATATCAACAAATTCAAAGGCTGTCATCACCCAACAGCTATGAAAACAAAATGCCTTTATGTGTGTGTTCCTGGTTGTGAATACCCAGAATATCCGGCCATTTTTGAAAATCAAAGGCTGAATTAACAGGCAGGAGGATTTTTCATATAGTCTTATGACAACAAAAGCAAGCCCTTCAAACTTAGGGGTTTGGATTTTCTCATTCATAGAAAAGCACAGACCCAAAAAGTGGGCAGGAACAAACAAAAGTAATGCTATTGTAGGACTTTAAAAAATAAAATAAATCCAGTTGATATCATTACTTCCCAGGTTAATCATGTTCTTGTTCTGTCACTTGGAGCATGAAAACTCCTTGGCTACATTTGAAGGAACTCTGGGGGGTCCATTCCTTTTTGAAAGATCTTTTTAGAGTAGCATGCAATCCTAGAGCATCAAGTTGTACCTTTCATGCTGAAGTTGGGCCTATTTTGGCAACTTTGAAAAAGCCTGAAGTTGCTTAGTTTGAAAATCAGGTGTGTGTGACATACATATTAAAAAAAAAAAAACCAGATTGGGGGGCCATAAAAAACCACTTTATACCTCTGAAAAAAAATACCATACTGGAAAAAAAATCTCTATGGTTCCATAGGGAAGACTTGAAAGAATGGTCTTACATTCAAACAGAAGCTCTGACCTGTTAAGGAGGCTTTAATTTGGATACCTGTCCTGACCAGTGTGTCTATGGGATTGGGGGTAAAGGAAAAAGTCAAGGTAGCATCCACATTTACACACACACACACAAACACAGACATACAGACATGTAGATACACAGACACCTAGACACACACACAGACATACACACACACACATGTATGATTGTGGCTGCCAGTCTGACTTTTGACTCCATTTCCTCTAGACCGGGGGACTGGACTCAGTGCTCCAAAAGGCTCCTACCAACTATAATTCATTGCCTCTCTCTATTTCATAGTGTTTAAACCTATAGCCAAGGCTTCTATCCTTGATGAGCATGGGGATGATGAAAGGCTTCCTCTATTAAACCTGCCAAGTATTTATACAAGTGGTTTTTCTCTCATTCTCATAACCCCTGTCTGCTGATGGATGTGCATTTGTCAGTCTAGACATCTTCCCTTCTGTTGCCATGAAATTAGTTTCTTTTCTTATCTGGTGCATCCATTCATGGGACTGATGATTCACACATGCATTCTGCAATGGCATAATGGCTTCAAGGTAGATCTCTTGATTCAGGTTGGAGACTTGAAGTGGCTTTCTGTGCATTTTTGGCATTTCTCATCATGGCAATGCAACTTCTTTTTCTTGTGGAAGATTTCCCATGTCACATGGGAAACTATTTCATCCAAGCTTGGATGCTAGGTGTTCCTCATATTACTTGGTTTTGCTTGAAGAAAGCTACAAAGCCAGTGGACTGCTTTGGAAATCTGATTATCAGACAGTCAAGATATTGAGTCATTGATACCTAGAAAAATAAGGGCAATGGGAATGGACCCAGTCCATGATCATACTGCCCCGGACGTTCTGGGAGTTCAAGCTCCATGTAATTGGAGGAAACCAGGTTGAAGAACTGCGATCTAGAAGAGACATTTTGATTTACGCTTAATATCTAAGCACTTTATCACAAGCGTTTTGACTAGGCTGCTGTTGGAACCTAATGTTGAAATTCAAAGTGCTGGCAAAAGCATGTGTTACATTTTAGCTGCATTACACTTTCCATGTATGGCATTTTAGTGATTGAGAAAAGGTCTACAGCAGGGATGGAAATGGCTGATTTTTAAGAAACCAGCTGTATGAGACATGAAGAATTTGTTATGTACATAGATAGATCCCAGAATGAGCACAGGATGTCAGCAAGTCCAGACCCCCGCAGGAGATTTCTGAGAGAAGAAATGATACTTAGCCAAAATTTCCAAAAAGTGAGTCCCATTTAGCCTATGTAGAACTTGAAATCAGGCTGCCTCCTTGGGCATGGATTTCTGATAAGTGATTTCACAGCATGTGGCATTTTGTCTTGTGCTTGTTCTTGAAAACTGGAAGCACACTTGTGCTTTTACAGAATCTCTACCTTGTTTGCTTTCCTACCTCTATTACTTGAACAAGATTTCAGAAAGGCTATATGCCAGTTTACTCTACATTAGTGACTTCCTGCCTGTCCTTTGGTGTGTTTATTCAGGATGAGATCATCTTCATTCAGACTAGTGTTGAGGGTTCAAGCATGAATATGTAATAAACCTCAACCAACTTCAGAAAAAAAAGAGAGGGAGGGAGGGAGAGAGAGAGAGCACAGAGCTGGGGCAGGGAAGGAAAACCAAGTATTCTTGTGGCTTTTCTTTTTTAAAATAAGTGCTTTTCTCAAAATTGGCATGTGCGTTTGACTTCATCTTCAGCACATCTTGCACCAAGGAATCCAGTTGGATTCCAGTTAGTGCTCAGCAATGCACGATGCAAGGAATTTCATCCCAGCATCAAATATTTCAAGATTTTCACAGTATATATGTGATTAATATATTAGAAATATAGAAAAAGAAGTGAAGAACTAGAAGTAGATAAATCATGCACTTATACTGAAGAGTCATAAAGAAGACAGTCAATTTGTATACCTGTAAAAGCACAAAGAATGGAAAGGCAGATTAACTGATAGCATGGGAAAATTTACTTCCTATCAGAGGCCAAAAGCCAGTTTTCTACACTGCACAACCACTGGATAGATATTAGCAGATGTAAAGGCCTGGTCCCACTGGCCGACGGACGCAAAGCCTATGCATAAAGGACACAGCGGACGAACAAAATTTCAGGGTAGCGCCATCCGTTGTCATCTGCTCCAAAAACTGGCCGCGAAAATTTGCATAAACAGAAACGGAAAAGAAAACGGACGCGTAGCGGAAGGGGCGGTGGATGAAGCGGATGCATCACGGACGCCTATAGGAAACAAAGGGGATGCCGCACAGATGTATATCAGATTGCAAAGCATTCACTGCGCATGCGTGGAGTATGAATTGCATCAGCTCCACGGATATAAAAGGATGCAGCATGCATGCAGTCAGCATACAGGGGAAAGACGTGCTGCCACATACATCTTGCAGAACACCATGGTTCGTCAGTCAGGCAAGAAGAGGAAGCCCGTGCCTACTCGTTCAAGCCCTGGCAAGAATGCCAGAACCAGCATCCCACCCCCTGGCACTGACTCTGAAGCTGCTGCTGCTGTGGTGGACCAGCCCCAAGGCCCTCAAAGCCCCTGCTGCTGAAGGCCCTGCTGCTCAAGCCCTGAAGGTCCTGCTGAAGCCCCTGCCAGAGGGAGGAAGAGGCCAAGGGAAGCAGAAGGGAGAGAGGAAACAGTACCAGGTGATGAAGCAGAAGATCACAGCACTTCTGCACAACCTCAAGGCCCAGCTGAAGCTGCTCCTACCCAGTCCAGGTCTGCTCCTCCACCCCAGGTGATGCATGGTCTGCTCCTCCACCCACAGCCCTTCCATGGTTTTCAACAGCCCCTCACCGACCAAGGCTATGACTACCAGGACTTTCCACAGCAGAAGCAGAACTTCCCAGTCCAGGCCCAGGTTCATCAGATGCCACAGACGCCAGTCCTCACCCCAGCTGCAGACCAGACAGCCCCACTACACTCCTCTTTCCTCCACCCCACAGCCAAGCCCATCAATGGACAATCTGTCATTCAGTATTGGGCCTGACATCTCAAGTCCTTGATGAAGGGCCTCTAACCTCACAGGACTGAGTCAGCTCTCGGATAGCTTCCTGAACATACCACCACCTGTTGTACCCTCGGGGCAAGCACCCCAATGGTGCCTCAGACCAGCACTCAAGCCACAGCCACCTCCACAGTCCCTGCCTGCTTAACAGCTGAGACCATGGACATGACTCAGAGTGACTGAGAACAGTGTCAGAGACTGATTTGTTTACTTGTTTCAGTTTATCTTTGCTTAAGACACTTTACTTGGTTCATTTTGCTTATTTAATACAGTCATAAAGTTTACCTAAGAAAGTTTATCTTTGCTTAAGACACTTAGTACAGTTTACTTGGTTCATTTTGCTTTTTAATAAAGTCATAAAGTTTACGTAAGAAAGTTAATAAAGGTTATCTTTTGCTTAACAACACTTAGTTTGCTTGGTTCGTTTTTTTTTATTTAATAAAGTGTTGGTGAAAACTTTGAAAAAATGGTTAAGCTTTTGCCATTGCTTGTGGGGATAGATAAGGATAGTTGTGGGATAGATAAACCTCCAGTGCAACCATAGTGGGACTGTATGGTCCACCATCCCAGCTGCCACACATATGGACCTTTATTATCAATAACAATTTATTCATTGATCAACACATTTTAAATAAACAAAGCTCTTTGTAATTGCCTATTCATTGGAGGACCACTCAACATACATGCACAACCTCATCAGTATTATGCGACAAGCCTCAAGGAAGCATCCATGAATCATCTATCATCCTGTCTTGCCACTCCACTGCTCCAGCTGGGGAGTTGCACCAGTGTTTCAGGAGGTTGCGCTGCTTCTTCCCTTCACATGAGCTCTGTTGGGGCCTTGTACATCCACAGTGTCTATCAGGTTACGTCCTTGCCTCCATTCACCAGGCTCCCATATCCCCATTCCCTTGTTGACGGTAGACAAGTCTGTTCTGCAACACTGGGTAGTGGGTGCGCATGAGATTGTCCAGAATGCAGCAAGCTTCCACGATGCTCCTCACAGCCTCTGGGTCATGCATGTATGGTGGTGAGAAGTATCTTGGAAACCTGTTGGCCAGGAATGCCGAAGGCGTTCTCCACCACTGTCTTGCCCTGGACAGCCTGTAGTTGAAGTTCCTCTCTTCACGGGTGAGGTATCTTGAACTGTATGGCTTCATGAGGTAGGTTCTGAGGGAGAATTGCATCATCACCAACGATGAAGTAGGGCACATCTTGTGTGTCATTGGGTAGGGGGTCTGGACCTGGAAAACCCATGATGAGGTTGCATTCCAGCCCATCCTTGAGGTCACTTGCGTTGTATAACCTGGCCATCTGAAGCTGACCCATTGCCTGAAGCATTGATGTAGATGAACTGTAGTCAGCATCAACCATGGCAAGAGGATGATACTGAAGAAGCCCTTGTAGTTGTAATAAGTGGACCCTGAGTTGGCTGGAGCTTTGCAGGCCACGTGCTTCCCATCTATGGCTCCAACGGTGTGGGGAAAGTTCCACCTCCGATACCACTCTTTTGCAAGTTTTCTCCAGCCTTGTTCAGTGGTGGGGCACCTGAGGAGCTCCTCCATGTATTCTTCAATGATTGCCTGTACCATTTCTCTGACCACTTTGCTGATGCTGTTGTGTGGCACCCTCCATGCATGCTGCATGTTTCTGTATGTGGTTCCAGAGGCCAGGTGCTGCAGAGTCAGTGCCAACCTTCAGTCCAGGGTCCAGGTTGGGATGGAAGTTGGTGCTAAGGCTTGGTAACCTGGGTCTCAGACGCGCTCTACAAGTGCCATCAAACATGGCTGGTGGCATTCTCATGAATGATGGAATGCACGAGGGTCTTCATTCCTCAGCTCCACCATCAACTGGTCATACAGTCCAAACTCCATTCTTCTCATGATCCATCCTCAGACCCACACAGCTCTTGGACGTCTCCTTCTCCTTCTGTGTAAACTTGAAACAGGTCTGAACAGGTTTTTGGTTCTGGTGATGAATGAGTGCAGCTATCATACGGACTGTGTCATCATCCATGGTGGAGAAACAATTGATGATGTTGAAGACCAAGACCAAAGGTGATGAGTCTGTACACCATGGCTGCTGGACTTCATATTGAATCCAGATGAATTTTTCTCCCCCTTTTTATAGAAAATATCGATTGTTCCACTAGGTGTCCTACATACTCTCGACATACTGCAGACATCCTAAATATACGAGATACATCCAGATACAAACGTTTTGTCTGTTTTGAATACTTTATATATGAGATGCATACGCTTACATCCTTCTATTTCCGTGCTACTAACGCTGTGTAGACGTTCCGTGTACCTTTTGTTTCCCTCCCTCTTTCCGTTTCAGCTGCAGCGGATGTGAGTTGAGGGATGGCTAGAGGATGCAGAGAGGATACAGTGGACGTTTAATGGATGATAACGGACATAGAATGTATGTTGCCCGTATATGTCACAGATGTATATCGTAACGCGGCGGAAAGTTCATCCGTTCACAAAGTTTTGTGCAGCTCAAACTTCTTGCGCAAGATGAAATTGCAGTGGGACGGATTCTCGACGGATAGAGCGTATGAAACATGTATTGCAGTGAGTACACAATGGAATGCATAGCATTTTCCAACGGATGGCAAGCTTTTTTTAACGTTTTACATCCTCTTTGCATCCGTAAGTGCAGTGGGACTGGGCCTTAAGGACTTTCCAGATGAAATGTTAGTTGTACAGTCACCACATACCCCTATCTTATTCAGATTTACATTGGCAACTTTCACTTGTTACCCACCCTTGCTTTTGTACTGATTGCATATTTTTTTTCTTACCACATAAAAATCTGTTGAATAATAGAAACATGGAATAATTGAACTCTTTTTTTTTTCAACAAGTAAAGCTCATCTCCCTTGAGTGAAGCTCGGTTGTTGATGATCTAGCTTCAATCATGTAGCTTCCTGTACTACAATACAAAAGTTATTTGCCATTTTAGATTTCCTCTTTTAACTTAATAATTTGGGCTACAATCTTGGGATTACCCAAGACTCTCCCACTCAGTCACATTGACCATGTTTGATCCTGCTTAATTTTAAGATCAAATAAAGTCAGCTAAAAGCAGCTATTGTGTTAGGTAGCACTAAATTTGGGACAATCTGCGTACCAATAATAACAATAATAATTACATCCTGTGATGATACTTTTAAGAAAGCCACATCAGCCTATTTCATGACTCAATAGGTGAAATCCAGCCAAATCCAGTCTGAACAGCTGGCTGTGCAATGAACCAAAAATGATAATACCATCAAATATCCACATCAGCCACTTGATAGGTAGACATGTCAAATCCAGTCTGAACATCTGGCTGATTGTGCAGTGACCCGTAATGATAACATCCTGGAGCAACACCTTTCATATTATTAAAAAACAATATCTGCCTATCCCATGCTCTCTGAAAGCACTTGCTAAGTGGATCAAAATCCCAAACCTAGAAGTGATATTCAGCCAGTTCTGACAGGTTCTGGAGAACCAGCAGCAGAAATTTTGAATAGTTCATAGAACCGGCAAATACCACCTTTGACTGGCCCCGCCCCCATCTGTTTTCTGCTTCCCGAGTCCCAGCAGATCGGCTGGTCTTCTTTTGTTGCCCTGCACAGGAGAATGGAACTGGAAAACAGGTTAATGGGGTAGGGAGGGAATAGGATTTTGCAGTAACCTTCCCCCAAAGTGTGGAGGGGATGGGGATTTTACAGTATCCTTCCACTGGAGTGGGGTGGAAATGGAGATTTTGCAGTATATCCTTCCCCTGCCATGCCCACCAAGCCGCACCATACCCACCAAGCTACTCCCACAGAACTGGGAAAATTTTTGAATACCACCACTGCCCAAACCCAGCCTAAACATCTGGCTGACTCTGAAATCAACCAAAATAATATCTCCCAGCAAAAGTCCCACTTTAGGCATGATGTCAGCTGGATGATCTTGGGCCATTCATTATTTCTCAGTCCTAAGAAGAAGCAGAGGATTGCAAATTAGTTCAGAATCTTCCAAAGACAATGGCAGGGGTTGTCCAGGCAATCACCAGGAGTCAAAATTAATTCAAAGGCATACCACCCCCCCAAAAAAACAACCCCAAGACAAAACAAAAGGGAAAAAAATCCTAAGAGGGGAGAGGATTTCACTCTCTGCCTTGTCCCTTCTACTTCTGTCCTTTCCTGCTGATAGGGGATAAATCTCAGGCATCTGAGTGGGTATTTTGCCTCTATACACTTAGGGAACCTGATTGATGAGTTACAATTTTGCTTTGTACCTTTCTTGTTAGTACAGAAATATTTGGCTGGCATGGTCCATTGTGAAGATCATTAAATCTGAAACAGGAGTACAGTGACAAAAACCAGCAAACTTCATGCTCTAGTTAATAATACTTAAAAGTAGGGTTAAAATTTCATTTTGTCAGCTTCTTGGTCAACTGGACATTTTTATTGAGTGTGGCACAAAGACCAAGCTTCGGATCAATAGAGCAAATTGTTTCTGTCCGAAGAAATAAAGATAGACTCCTGCAGATTTTCTAGCCTTCTCATTTCCTCTTTCCAGGCTGTTATGGCACAGAGGAGCCTTTTCAGTAGATTCTACTCCCTCAGGAAAATGAATCCGAGCTGAGAATACATCCTGCACAAACAGACATAAAAGGCATTTTGTCTTGGCAAGACAACATACTTTAAATTAGTGCAAGGATGCCACTTCAAACAAACAGGCAAATGGGTATTATCAAGAAGGGAATGTCAGTGGGAGATTTAATATATGTAAAGGATTGCAGCTACAAGCTTTAAATGCTTATAAGACATGTTTGTAGCTTTTGCTGCCACAGCAGAAATATCTTCAATTTTTCTGTACTCTTCTTTAGAGTACCAGTATCACAGGTCAATTGCTGGTGTAAACTTTCCTAAAAGGTGGGCTATTGTCACTGAAATCTAACAGAATTTAATAGAATAACAGAGTTGGAAGGGACCTTGGAGGTCTTCTAGTCCAACCCCTTGCTTATGCAGGACCCCGTGGATTCCGAGATAGAGATGTTGCAATTTCTCCTGGCACTATTTTCAATACATTTGTGGGTTCCCACTGTACCAGTAATAGATGTGGTTAAAGCAAAAGGCAACTACTGTCAGTGGATATAGTCCAAATGGGGTGCAACAGTTAATCCAGACAAACATTATGTTTAAAGACTGTGGAGAGCTTTTCTCCCCTCCAAATTATACATCTGTTAAAAATAACTAAGGGCCCAGTTAGATATTACAGGGGATTCATGATGTTGAAACAGCCTTTGTAAACTGTTGGTAAGTGCTATGCAATAGCACAGAACAATATATATTTTCCTATTTGGGTCAATTGATTTAATATGCTCAGGGTAGGGAAATGTTAAAAAAAATAATTATGGCACTTTACCCGTCTCTTCTAGAAGATATTGCCAGAAAGAGGCAAAACAGAAATATAATTGGGCTTTTGCAAGCATGTTGCATAAAATCTCATTATGGGTCTTCATCTGGAGCTTTGTCAGAGGTGATACTCAGCAGGTTCTGACCAGTTCTGGAGAACCGGAAGCGGAAATTTTGAGTAGTCCAGAGAACCGGCAAATACCACCTCTGACTGGAGATTTTACAGTATCCTTCCCCTTCCACGCCCACCAAGCCATGCCCACAGAACCGGTAGTAAAAAAAATTGAATCCCACCACTGAGCTTTGTTATTCTGATACAACATATCCAATCCTTTCTTCAACTAACAGAAGGAGAGGAGAATATTTGCATCAGCTAGAACCTTTAAATAAGAACAATCCTTGATTCAATTTGGTGAAAAAGTTATAGTTTACTACAGGTCAAGCAGAATACAGTAGAGCAAAGCCAGAACTGAAATTTGGACACCAAAACCTCTTAAGTTTAACTTTCCACCCTTGAGCCACTCCCCACTGCTGATCTCCCAGGGTCCAATCATATTCAAATGAAATTGTTTGGGGAACAAACAAAGGATCATGCATAAGCGCACAATCGTGCCTACTGTCCCTGTCTTATTGTCCCCAATTATTAGTTCCTATTCCTTGTATTTAAACTTATGTTTATTCTTGTTTCTGTTATATTGTAAGCTTTTGACAAATAAAATAAATAAATAAAATAAAATAAATAATTGTGGTATGGTGGTATGGGTGGTATGCAGCTGCATGCCATTCTGACCTTCAGGCTGTGTCTCCAGAAGGTATGGTTAATTAATTATACAAATAGAATATAGGTCTCCTGGCTCTGCTTATAAGAGCTGTGGAGGCACAGTGGTTAGAATAGGCTCATAACTGCAGGCTGTCTGCAATTTGGCAGTTCAAATCCCACCAGGCTCAAGGTTGACTCAGCCTTCTATTTTTCTGAGGTCAATAAAACGAGGACCCAGATTGTTGGGGGCCGTAGGCTGACTCTGAAGACTGCTTAGAGAGGGCTGTAAAGCACTATGAAGCGGTATATAAGTCTAAGTGCTATTGCTATTAGATATAGCCAACTCCAATTTATTTTGAGTTAATGGTTGAATTAATTAACACCACACTTAAAAACTCTAATGGGCTTTGGATGGGTTGCTTCTGATTACTTAACTGACTTGACTTTCAGTGTTTGTGGATGTGTGTGTGGATGTGTGTGTAGCATTTGACATCTTATTTATAGTAGTACTCTAAAAATAAATGTGATGCTTTGTTATATCAACCAGAATGTATCAAGACTACTCAAATTGGATAGGGATAGGGACAGGTCTCTGCATGCTGTTTCTACCCTCATTAAGTGACAGAATGACATGTTTTTATATGAATTGTGCCAGAATCATTTGGTCTTCACACAGAGGATGCCTCCAAATCTTATGCCATGCCACAAAGTTGAAAGCCACTAAAAGAAGGTCACTGAACTTATTAGTTGGGTCAGAAATAAAAGCTACAATAACAATGACAGCTGCTTACTGTGGTTGTCACTCCTGTCCCTTGTGCCATCCACTTTGCCATCTGGAAGGATCCTCAGGAACTGACCTCCATTGTTGCAATAAAGTAGCTTGGGCTGGTTGTAATCTGCCATTGGCAGGTCAAATTTTTCTGTCATGGCAGGGAGTGTTGTAATTTCCCTCTAGACATCTCTTTTCCTTCCTTGGACTCAAGTCTTCAGTCCTGGAAAAGAAATTTAGCAGGATTTCAGCAAAAGGAGCCAAAATAGTAATGATAGCTTCCATATCATGGCATGTTCAAAGCGGGAGGAGAAGTTTCCAAGCATTATTTATAGGCATTATTTTAGGTATTACACCCCTCACCAAAGTATCATTCAAGATACAGAGCAAGACAGTGTGCAGTATGTTTGGTTCCCTCAATCTTTGAAAAGCCTTTCTGAATATGCCTACTCTATGCCATAGTATTAAATCAATAAAATGGTGTTCAATAAATAAAAACAAATAAGATAAAAGCAGGACAAGAGCCATATGTTTATGAGGTACCAGTTCAATCCCTATCTCTGTCTCGATAAAAAATAGGCAGACAGAAGAAAGAAAGAAAGAAAGAAAGAAAGAAAGAAAGAAAGAAAGAAAGAAAGAAAGAAAGAAAGAAAGAAAAGAAAGACAGACTAAGCTTTTCTGGATTATTTTTATTGTTTGTAATCAGAAATTAGTGGCTTCTGGAGAGGATCTAAATGCTGTTAGAATGTGCAGAATTATAGCACACATGCACCAAGAGCAAGGTTTTGTCATAGTTTCCTGTTAAATGTGAGATCTGTTTTAGATCTTTCATCTGTTTCCCATGTCAAATGACAGGAAGCTGCATTTATAATCAGAAGAGGTCCAACAAGGAGAAAAGGGATCCACAGCCTACACACCTGTGTGCATGCGTGTGTGCGTGTGCGCACACACACACACACTCACACACACACACACACACATACCAGTATAACTGCAGACTGTTCCTTGTTGTTTTGATTAAATATCAAATAACTGGCTCTTTTTCAAAGCAAACACCAAACATGGGAGTGGTTAAGAAAAATATGGGTTTGGATAACAGCAAATGGGCAAATCCTTTTCACTTCTCCGAGGACTTCCTCAGGTCAAGTTGTCCATTCACCTCACATGGCATCACAAAATGACATTGGTAGTATTATCAGCAACTGTTTGATCCAGACATGATACCCTGTTACAGTTAATTGAAGCAGCAATCTCTAGGCTACCTAAGAAACCAAACCATTAGCTTATTTGTTTTCTGAAAACTGACCCCAAAACTGAGATAAACAGAATAGCAAATNAACCAATCCCTTATCGTTCTTAGCAGCCAATGGGAATGCATTATTTGAAGCCGGTTATTTGCATACAGAACAGCAAAAATATAGAACAAGAAGTAAGACATGTTGTTTCTATCACCACCTACAGATTGTGGATAATTTCAGATGCCAGTTGGAGTTTTGTCCTTCTCTGAACCTTGGAATAGATAGATATGGATACGTATATTGATCTATATCTGTACAGTATCTACAATATATCTATCTATATTTCTACATCAACATCTGTGTATTACTATTGCTAAAATAAGGAAGGACAGATTAGAGTGCTGTCTTGTTAATTAATGCCATGCCTCCAAAGGGCCCTTCTGAAATGTTTAATATAGAGAACGAGCTAGAAGCAGGGGCGCCAACGCTTTTGAACGCGGCAGGACCACCAAACTAGTAATTTAAATCTGGTGGACGCACTAAAATATAATTTTAGCCTTGAGGTAAGCTTGCTGACGTTGTTGGGAGAGAGAGTCCCTGCAACAAACACCCATCCCTCCAAGTTCTTGGGGTGGAAGAAGATGAAGAAGAGAGAGAGAGCATATCTGCGGATCGTAGAAAAACGGGTTTGGGATCCTTCCTGCGATGAATTTTTGGGGAAGTTTCCCCAGCTGGTCTCGGTCTGCAGAGACCCTGGGAAGAATGCCCCAAAAAACTCTGCAGGAAAATCCCCACCCCATTTGCCTACTCCGATTGGATGTCTCTTTATTGGGATCTTTGGCGTCAGCGAAAGAAACAACAGAGAGCAGCAGAATCTTTCTTTCTCTCCCCCAAACTCTGCCAAAGTGAGTCTTTGGCGGTGCACGCCTCTTGGAGTAGGGAGCCTTACAGGGTCCCCAAGGACTAGATGTTCTGTGGAGTTTGGGGGAGAGAAAGAAAGACTTTTGCTGCTTTTCCTTGATGAGCCAAAGAGCAAAGAAGAAGAGAAACTGTGAAAGAAGCAGCCCAGTGGCGAGGCAAGTTCCCCACTCCACCCTTTTCCCCCCTCCCTTCACTACCTCGCGTTGTTCCAATGCAAGCCTTGTGTTCCCATGGACCAAGTGGGCGGAGCAGCCTTGTGTTCCTGCACAGTCTAGATGCATTGCTTTGGGGGGGTGCTCTGGAAGTGACATTTCTCTGCGGATCACCAAAATTTTCTCGCGGACCACTTATTGGCAACCACTGAGCTAGAACTCCGTGGGCTAGAGCAGTGGGAAATAAGTTAGCAAGTTCCATGTTTCTGTTTTAAGATTTATCACTAGTTTTAGAATCTGTCCTTGCTTATCGATGGCCTGTGACTCCAGCCGAATACTTGAATGAATACAAGCTCTGCCTTCATTGTCAGAATTGTGATTGATCTGAGCAGTGTTCTCATAATTTTAGGCTTGTGTACACAGCTCTACTCTTGGCTTGACTGTTATACTGTATTTTCTGATAAAGTTTTGGGTTTTATGGAAATGAAAGTGAACACACACGCACACACACACGGAGGGAGGGAGGGAGGGAGAGAGACTCAAGAAGGAGCAAGCGTATACACACCAAAGACAAACAAGACTTGTTTTTGTTGTTGTTGAAAGTCTAATCATTTGATTATTCAAAATTCTTGGAGAAGGGCAGGAAACATCATCCATGGTGAAATTTCTTTCCCAACCTTTGCAGCAAAGATGAAACAAGTGAGACACAAGCAACCTGCAAAGAAACATGTAGAGCAGCTTCTCCCAAACTCTTGCTGTGTCCATCTGCAATGTGGACTGCAATGTCCATCAAATGTATTTGGAGGGTGAATGGCTATAAAAGGAGAAGCCATGAATGAGAGCACAAGCAGACACCTAAGATGTTTTCCTCCATGATGGAACCCATGACAAAAATAAAACTTGATTTTATGTTCACATACATATACATATACACGCATGGAAACTATTATAGTGGACATTTCTGGGACATTCCAAACATAAAGAACTGGAATCTCCAGTAATGTCCCTATCAATGGATTCACATTTTTAAAAATATCTATGCATCTGAGATAAAAGCTGATTTATAAAAAAACGTATTTAGGGTATATTGGACTCCCAAAATGATGCATTTAAAAGGATGCATATCAGATTTTCTGTGTTGGTGGTTTAAAAAAATTGAGAGTTCAATGACTTGTATGATATGGTCATTTGATTGTCCAATATTTTTTGGGAATAATGTAATAATATATATAAGTGGAACTGCATGGAACTGTTTAAATCACAGTCCTCAACCTTTCCAGCTTGGTGGACTGGCAGCAGGGGAGGAGAGGAGATGATATGTGTGTGCCACATATTGAAATGGAGCTGTGTGTGTGCAAGCGCTCATCCGCTGCTTGCATGGCCCGGTTCTGAATGGGCTGTGGCCCGGTAGTGGGCTGTGGCCTGGGGGTTGGGGATCCTTGCTTTAAATGTTAAAGATTTTATTCTCATGTTGAACTATATACCAAAGTTCTTGAAGTTGACTATTTATCAGGAATTATTATATTGAACACAGGGGCAGAGAGGCTGTTGACTAAAAGAATCATATTGAACCAATAAACAAGTCATTTTATTCTAAATGTTTTAAGGTTTTATTTTTTGTCAATTATGCATTTTTAAATATATTTTAGGACTCATTAATTTTTTTCTTATAGTCTGTAAATAATACTTGAACTAATGAGAGTATAATAATAATACTTGAATTAATAATACTTGAACTAATGAGTGTAGGTGTTTCAAAGTTATTTTGGGTGACATCAATTGCAAAAAATTCACTGATCTTAGTTGATTAGAAATCTCACTCATCTAAATGTTGGGCTGTGGCTTGTCAACTTTGTCCAATGATTCTTCAGTTATTCAGAGCTTTATCTGGAATTTGTCAACAGGCTTCTATGCCACTGTTTACTTAAGTCTCTCCCCCTCCCCATATGGATTGACAAATGATTCTGTTGCAGTTTTGGTAGATGGAAGGATGGGTGGGTAAACAGATGACGTCTTTCAGTTCCAATTCCATTCACAGATATGTGTAAACTTACAGTTTATTGGAACCATGTGGCATTGAATTAAGGGTCATTTACTCTGAAGGAGAGCCAGTATGGTGTAGTACTTATAATAACAGAATAACAAGTTGGAAGGGACCATGGAGGTCTTCTAGTCCAACCCCCTGTTCTAGCAGGAGACTCTATATCAGACAAATGATTATCCAATGTCTTCTTAAAAACTTCCAGTGTTGGAGCATTCCCAACTTCTGGAGGCAAGTTGTTCCATTGATTAATTGTTCTAACTGTCAGGAAATTTCTCCTTAGTTCTAGGTTGCTTCTCTCCTTCATTAGTTGAATGTTGAATTTTGAGCCAGGATTTAAAGATCAAGGTTTAAATCCACTCACAGCCATGGGAACTCATTGAGTGAGGTTGTGCCAGTCAGTTTCTGTCTCCATAGATTATCCCACGAGTAGGTTGTTGTGGAAAAAAAATTAGGACAGTATTGTATTCATCACCCCATAAGAAATGCAGGATGTAAATCAGACCAGATCAGATTGAATCAAATCAATCATCTTTTAAAAAGGAGTTCCAATAGTATTAGACTTCCTAAGAAATGCAATTATATTAAAAAAAATTATTTGAAAGCTTGTCTTGCATGGTCCTTCATTTTATTTATTTTTGTTTCTAGTTGAAGAAACATTATTAACATTCTGTGGCTATAAAATGGCTTGGAATAATAGTGCAAGGCAATCCATTACTGCAGATTAATGGAACAGATTAGAAATAGGGCAGTTTATGGAATTTGGTTTGGCTGAAGTGCAGTTTCAGATATGTTTTTACCCCCAAAAAAGTTGTTCTTCATAAGGGTACCCTTAAAAAAAAGACACATTTAAAAAATGCAAAGCAATTTTCATCTTAAAAAAAATACAAAATCCATATTAAAATTTATTTTTTCCCACTTTTTCAATAGCATAAATGTGGTGTGCTTTGCATGATCTCAGTATGTTGCTATTAAAAAGACATCTCCATAAAAAAAATCCATGATTGTCCCAAAGGTGCTTTTTCAGGAGGCATTTAGACTTTCTTGTTTTTTCTTTGAAGCTGTTTCACTTCTCATCCAAGAAGCCTCTTCGGCTCTGACAGGATGGTGAGGAATGGAATCCTTGCAGACAGCTGTTCATTTGCATCATTTTAGAGGGACATTGAAGCCCTTGGAGGTTTATCTGTGTCCTCAAGGTCACCTGAGTAACCCTCCAAGTGCTTCAATGACCCTCTAAAAGGATGCAAATGAACATCTGTCTGCAAGGTATATAAATCCTTCCATTCCTCATCCTGTCAGAGCTGAAGAGGCTTCTTGGATGAGAAGTGAAACAGCTTCAAGAAAAAAATAAGAAAGTCCAGTTGCTCCTGAAAAAGTACCTTTGGGACAACCATGACCTGGATGACTGAGAATCTCTACAGACTCATAAACCATGACTGGCCTTACAACTGGCCTTATAAGTGGTACCTGGAAAAATGTAATAGAAAAACAATTGCTGAGTGGAATAGACATTTTTTCTATTTTCCCTGTTTGGTAATATTGTGCAAGTTTCAGTTCTAATCTAATTACACCAATTCTTTCCACTTACGAACATTTTTCACACTTATGACCATTGCAGCATCCCCACAGCCATGTGCTCAAAAGTCAGATGCTTGACAATCAACTCATAGTTATGATGGTTGCAGTGTCTTGAATCATGTGATCAGTTTTTGCCAACAAGCCAAGTCAATGGGGCAAGCCAGATTCACTTAATAACCATGTTACTAATTTAACAGCTGCAATGATTCACTTAACGGTGGTGGCAAGAAAGGTCATAAAATGGGGCAAAACTCACTTTACAAATATCTCACTTAACAACAGAAAATTTGGACTCAGTTATGGTTGTAATTCGAAGACTACCTGTACTTTAATACCTGAAAATAAAAGACTTTCATAGTATGTACAAATTAGAATTGCTCACCTTGGTGAGATACACATTATTTTTGTCTCTCTGCCTGAATTTTAGTACCTGTGCATGTTGGGTGCATACTCAACAGTCTGAACAACTTATGCAAAATAATAAGTTGCCCCACAGATGGATTACTTTCCCCTTCCTCACCCATGCCATTTCTTTCTCACTGATTTAAAGGCTCCATTAACTGTTTAAAACTAGACATTTGTTATTCATCATTAGCTGTACTCTTGAATTTTCATCTGTCTGAGATCTGAAAATTCCTCTCCATTTTCTCTTGTGGGATATATTTTTTTAAGGTCTATATTTCATGGTTTCCCCCGTCATCTTGTATGAAAACAATATCTCTTCCTTTCCCTTGCCTCCTACAATAACATTTATGGAATTACATTTGTCCAACTTCTTTAATTTTTTGTGGTTGAGCAGTTACAGGGCCAAGTAGAAAGCTTGCCACTGACATTCTCCACAGACTCAACGCTTAATCCAAAGGAAAAGTAGTATGAGACAGATGCTTTTGTACTCTTCTAAACCTGCACCGAAAGCAATTAAAAATAGATTTAATAGACTGGAAGAATAAGCTGAAGAGGAACCTAAACTTTAATATAAAACAATGAACTCGAAAGGTAAGGTAGTTCCTGTTTTATAGATGGGAGGTTGAACAACTGGCCTTTTGGTGCAGCCAGAACAATCTGGAGCTTAAAACTGTAAAGATGATAGTATACTCCTATTCTACCACCTCTTATTATTCCAGTTTTATCAGCAGTAGAGAGCTTGAAGTTTCTCAGTTCTATAATCTCTCAGGATCTGAAATGGATACCTAACATTAGAACCATCATTAAAAGGGCATAACAAAGAATGCTCTTCCTTCATCAATTCAGAAAAGCTCAGATCGCCCAAGCAGATGCTGATACAATTCTACAGAAGAATTATTGAAGTTGTCATTTGCACTTCTGTTACTGTCTACTTTGGCACAGCAACCAAACAGGACAGATACAGACTTCAATGGTTAGTTAGGATGGCAGAAAAATCAATTGCAACCTGTCTGCTTTCCATTGAGGACCTGCATACTACACAAGCCAGAAAGAGGGCTGAGAAAATACCTATAGTCTCCTCACAACCGAGACACAAACTGTTTCAACTCCTTCCCTCAGAATGCCGATATAAGAGCATTGCATGCCAAAACAATTATAATCCCCCCCATGCACCACTCTGCTAAACACATAATTCCCACAGCACTGATTTATGCCTAAGAATATTTACTCATGTAGAAGGGCTGTATTTTAATCTTTCCTATTATCTTCTCCTATTGCTATCTTACAGTTTTTCACTTTGTAGTTTGTATTGTATTGTCGGAAGTTAGCACCCAGCCCTCTCCTAGAAAATTGAAATATCCTAGGAAATATTAAAAAGGCAGAATATTTCCTCTAAAAGAGCTAGAAACTCAGAAATAAAAACTCCCCTCAGAAGTAAGAGCTCACCCCCATCTTTTTTTAATGGGTGGGCCATTTAAGGCCTGGCCAGAATACTTTAACATAACAAAAAGATCTCCAGGGGAAAACTATAGCAATTGCTCAAAAGCCCTTTTCGGTGCCTCATCATCCAGCGAGGCTCAACCAAGCCTGGAACTCAGGACAGCCGACAGAGTTGCCCCTGCATGGCCTCATGGGAGTCTGACAACCAATACAAACAATACAATACAAGCTCATTCGAATCAAGGAAGGTTATAAAACCCAGGGGCCCTCTCAGCATCTCAGCCCTTCTTGACCTTCTCTTCTCACCTTGAAGCATGTTATCATTTATCCTTTTCATTTTGGAGCTCCAAGCACGTGGTTCCTGTTGTCCACCATTAAAACCATCTTTTCCCAATAGCCTCCGATGTTCCAGTGTCTTTTTCCCCACTTGGAACTGAACCCAGAAGGTATTTTTTTCAACAATATTGTTTTGTTGAAAATTTGTGATTATATCTTATGATTTATGATTTATCACTTGGTTGTTTGTATATACACTGAAAACTCACATGAACAAATTCCTTTGTGTGTCCAGTCATACATCTATTATATATATTAGCACATATATAGATTGGAATCCTTTTTTCTTGATAATATATTTCCTCTTTTGGATAGTGCTTAAAATGACCTTCCTAATGCTCTCATCGGATTTGTTTTTGCTTGTTTTTGTTTTGTTTTCAAAAAAAGCGTGTTTGCCTAATAATTTTAATAATTTTGATTGTACAAGGCGAAAATTAATTAGGCAATTCAGGTTTTAATATGTGTCTTAACCTCCTTACAAGTCTCTCTCGTTCCCTCCCCCCCACCCTCTCTCTCTCTCTCTATCTGTTGGCTAGAAATATCCTTCTGGGTTCAGTTTCCAAGTGGGGAAAAAGACACTGGAAACATTTGAGGCTGTTTGGAAAGATGGTTTGATGGGGACAGGACCCACATGGCTTGGAAGTCCAAAGGATGATGATCACATGCTTCAAGGTAAAAGGAAAGATCAAAAGAAGAAAGGAGGGCTGAGTGTGCATGGGCGTTATAACCTCTGTTGGGATTTGAATTTGAGCTAGTATTCTGGTATGATTGTCAGACTCTCATGGGGCCATGCAGGCCACAACTCTGTAGGCTGTCCTGAGTTCTAGGTTGGTTGCAGCCTTGCTGAATGATGATGCACTGAAAAGGGCTTTGGGCATAGTTGTACCTGGAGATTATTCTTATATAAAGTATTCTGGCTCAGGCCTTAATGCCCACCCATTAAAAAAGACGGGGGGTGAGCTACTCCTTTTAGGGGAAATATTCTGCCTTTTTAATATTTCTCCTTGGATATTTCAATTGTCTAGAGAGGGGTCGGTGCGAAATTCCTACCTACCTACTGGACCGACTGACCTACACACCTACCTACCATCATCTTATCTATACACACACACACATTGTCTGTTTTGAAGGCAGGTCTTGATGTGATGCCTGCTTGTAGTAATCTTACTGATTTTGTCGTTAGTACCTCTTATGTAGGGCAGGACAGCTGATGTAAGGGCAGGACACATGAAAGCCACAGGTCATAACAATCAACTTCAATTCACTAAAACTCTAGCCACTATAGAAAACCCCAACCACAGAATCATCAGAGAAGCCATAGAGATTGGAAAAAGACCTGAAAAGCATGAATAGAAGAGATGATTCCCACCAGACTGTCAATCATTGAAGCCTGCACTCTCAAATAGAAAGATCTCCACACCACAAGCCAGGCAAACACCTGGGCACAAACAGACTCCCTTCTGATACCTCCAGCTCAAACACACCCCACCAGGCACCCAGATGAAACCTAGCTTTCCTAATAGATAACAGCCGTCCTTTCACACGAAGCCAAGCTGCACTGAAAGCCTCCAGTGCAGGAGCAGAGTGTTGCCAGCCAATCAAAGCCACAAAACAGACAGAAGAAACCAGAAACACCAATGTATGCTGTTCAGCTTCCTTCGGGTATTGTCCCACGTCATTGTATTTGTGCTTTTAAAGTTACTCTCTGTCTATATGTGCATATACATGAATGTATATATACATATATGTACATATGTATATATATGTACATATACAATTTCATATATGGTACATGAACAAGAGATATGATACTGTTATAGCTGCAACAGATGGCCTTAAAATGTATGCATTGCACTCAAATACACTAGCAGTGCATTCTTTGAATATGTGTGTATGTTTGTTCCTCGTTGCTTTTTTCCTTTAATATCTTTATAGGTAGGTAGGAAGGAGGCAAATGTAAATCTGAATGTCACAGCAGAATGAATGGCTTAGTAATAAACTATCTGAATCAATCCACCAGAAGGTATACAACTGTTTCCAAAGTTCTGCCTGCTTCTTGAAGACAACAGCAAATTAGCTGACAAGGGGGACATCTAGTGTTAATTTGGCTGAAGTGCTATTTTCTTCCAAAAATGATATATTCACTTGATCACAGAAAAGACTCCTAGATCAAGCTGGTGCAGAAATGGCATTAAGTTAAACTTTATCCTTGCAGGGATTCATTTATGGATAAGACAGACTTCAATCAAAAGATATTTCAGACATCTGTGCCTTTACTTTAGAAGGTGGCAGCCACAATTGTGAGATTTATTTTTTGCCATTCACAAGAAAAAAGGGCATACTCCGATCCTATGATTGTGGGCATCGTCTTAATTTTTTGACTCCCTACATACCCTTCTGTTCATAGACAGAAGACAGGTTTTATTTTGGTAAAGCCAAGTTTGTTTGCTTGCTTGACAAGTTCTCAAGGAAATAGAACTTTTATAAGAGCTATTCTCCAAAGCACCTACAAGAAGCCATGGGTAGAAATTAATCAAGGAGAGAAGCAACTTAAAACTAAGGAGAAATTTTCTGACAGGACAATTAATCAGTGGAACAACTTGCCTCCAGAAGCTGTGAATGCTCCAACACTGGGAATTTTTAAAAAGAGGTTGGATTAACCATCTGTCTGAAGTGGTGTAGGGTTTCCTGCTTAGGCAGGAGGTTGGACTAGAAGACCTCCAAGGTCCTTTCCAACTCTGTTATTCTATTCTATTATCAGTGTCCTGCTGTATCAGACTCTTGGTCCATTTGGTTGAGCCAAGTGTTCTCACAATGGCTATCCAGCTGCACAAGGAAGCCCACAGCTTCTCATCAAATGCCCTCCAGAGGCACATGCTGCCATGAAGGATAATTAAATCTGAAAAATAAATGAATACATAAGCAAGCAAGCAAGCAAGCAAATAAATATTAGCTACTGGATTCTATGACTTGCTCTAACCAGCACCCCATCCCATGGCAGCCAATTTCAAACTTTACTTACAAGTTGGATTTTTTAAAAAATATTTTGCCTGTCCTGGTTCTTCCAGGATTCCATTTCATCTCATTTATGAATTTATTAAATCTGAACATTGTACTTTTCTTAGCACTGCTGAAGATTTTTGTTTCTCCTGCCTTGAAACTAAATCCTGATTGGGTATGGAAAGCTCAGATCTCAGTTCTGCAATTGCTGTAGGGCTGACCACAATTGTTTACATGCTTCCCTGCAAGTCCTTTAAAAAAATGAAGAGACAGTTAAGGTAACAAGGAGAAGGAAAACCCTGCAGCCCCTGTCACATAAGAATCCAATGCTGGTGATAGTTTTCCAGAACAGAGTGGCTGCTGGATAGGCACGTGTGAGGGAATATGCTTTTAGAAACCTACAACACTCTATTTGTGACATGTGCTGCATAAATCAAGCAGATGATGAATTACATCAAATAACATTTTAAAGAAGAGGAAGGAGGAGGAGTGCGTCCTCTCCCCAGTAAAGTGAACTAGGTGCAGTTACACTGTTGTCTTCTCAAGTAGCTGTTTCAGGTTGCCTAATAGCTACTAACTTCATGCACCCCTCCACAACTGCAGTAATGCAGGTTTAAAAATAAAGATCATGTGGTTATTTATGGACAAGCAGAGGTGGAAGTTATGCAGTGAAAAATAGCTGTGCAAGAGAACCTACAATGAGCTTTTGGCCTACAATATCTCTCCCATACAGCACAGAAAAGGAAGCAGCCTGGGGGACCGGGGGGGGGGGGGGACACACAGNGGGGGGGGGGGGGGCGACACACAGGATGTTACGAAATATCTTGTTTTTACTCTTAGTAGTAAGGATTAAAATTGAGTAGCATGAAGAAGCTGTAATCCTGGTGTGTGTGTTTGTGTGTGTGTGTGTGTGTGTGTGTATCGTAAAAATAACCTGAGAAGAAAACAAAACAAAGGGGAAAGAATTAGAAGAACTGGATGGGGATGGATCATATTAATTCTGTGCTTGGTGAAGTTTAATTCTGTGTTTATTGATGGGATAATTTTCAGAAGGAAAAAAGATTAATTTCTGTTCCTGAAAAGAAACTGGGTTGAGAAATCTGGCTAGTTCCTGTGTCTATTTGTTCTGGTAATTGGTTTAACGAGCAACAGCCTCATGGTTTCTTTTTCTATCTGGGGAGGAGGTCTTCCTTCACTGCTTTGGTGGTATCTGGCACTGTCCTTTTGGGGATGTACTTCTAAGAGGCAGGATGCAAGTTTGGCATTGATATTTTTATTACCTTTCTGGGGGGCATGTGACCTTTCCTTAAACCTGGATGATTTCCTTAGGATATCTTGTGAGGTGAGTGAGACCAGTTGGTATCTTTAAGTGGTGCAAATGGATCTAAGGATTGCTTCTCCTGGGTGTGCTCTTTCTGGAGAGCTTAAATGACCTCTGGGTTTCACTTTATGAGTGAAGAGTTGGCTGCTGATAGTTATCATTGCATTTTAACTATTTTAATTCCTCAAAGTGCTCTGGCACCCTGCTTGGTTTTTAACTCCAGCTTGCAGGTATTTTTAATCTAATGTTTGGTATTTAGGGCAGATTTTTGCAAGCAAAGAAGCTTTTTGTATTTTTGTACAAGTAATCCTTGATTTACAGCAGTTCATTTAGTGACCATTCAAAGTTATAATGGCACTGAAAAAAGTGACTTATGACTGTTTTTCACACAACTGTTGCAGCATCCCCACTATCATGAGAAGCCAGGCAAGAACAAGCGCCCCTTGATGTGAGTGATGTCGAGTTGGCCATTCCCACACAATCACATGATCACCAAGACATACCCACGAACTAAGTCATGCCCGCAGAACCAGTTGTTAAAAATTTGAATCCCACCCCTGGGTAAAATGCTTATTGAGATTGATTCAGGTGCCAAGATTGATTCAGGTACCCAAAATTAGGATTAAAAACAATTGTTCGCTATCTATTTTGCAAGAACAATAGTTTTTCAGTTACTTCTGAAAATGATGTGGCAAAATTTACAAAATTTTAATCTTGTTTGGAACAAGCACAAGATTAAGGTGGTAATGAAAGGTTGCATGTCCATCAATGAACAGCGGAAGCAGGTTGCTATGGGAAACCCATCAGGATTTATTGGGTGAAACAGGCAATCTATCTGAAAGGAAACAAATCTCTTGAACCAGATGGGGTTTTGGTTAAATATTCTTAATATTGGAAGGTATGATATTTGTGGTCAATATTTCAGATTAATACTTATAACAACATCAAACCCAAATATTTGGAATGAAGCAAGGATTTAATTATTATCCCAGAACTGCATTTGTGGGATGATTTGCTTTTTTGGACTTTTTAATCGTTAAATCAGAACTGTGAAATCTTATTATTATAGCTAACTGCCTGAAAAGATGAAATATATATACACAGAGAATATAACCAACCATTTTACTACACATAGATTATTGCCAGATAAGGCCTGCCATTTATGGATTAAATTAAATTAGTTAATAAAAGTTAATCCTGAAAAGTTATTAATGTAAAGGTTTGGCCATGTTGGCTAGGAATTATTGGCATTGCAGTTTCATTAATTCTAGTGGGGCATTAGATTGGCGAATACCAAATCCTTGTAAGAAACTACAGTAGATCCCAATCCATGCAACAGATAATAGTAGACAACAATTATAAAATATTTTTGTAATGTAGTAAACTACATCATTAAACAAACCTACTCATAATTCTCATTCAGAGCACAAACGACCAAGTTCAAATTGTTCTACTTCGGACACATTATGTGATGATCCAGCTCTCTGGAGAAGGTTCTACAGTAATGCTGTGGAAAGGTAGAAGGAAAAAGAAGAGGTGGATGGATTGAGTTATAGTGGCAATGATTGCACCATTGGAAGAGCTGAAAGATTAGGTTAGGGTCAGGTAATCATGGAGAAAGTCTCTCTTTCTGACCACTAAGAGTTGATAACCCTGTGATGGCATGTAACCTCATGACCTACTTTGGCCATCTATTTATTAGATCCATGATTGTCCTGGTTGGTAAAGGCCTCCTGGGAAGTGACAGGAGGCTGGGTTCTTTCTAGTGGTGGTGATTTTTTCCTTGAAAGAAAAGATTGTTCCCTTCATCTTTGAAAATGGTGTTGGTTCCCTAACCTCAATCATGCCGGGCAATTTTCTTCCACTATCCAACCTTTATTTTTTAGGGAAGTTTATAAGAAGGTGTCACATAACAGCTTCAAGGGATCCTGGATGAAGTGGATTATCAGTCTTACTTTCAGGCCAAGATATGGAACTTAAACAGCATTAAAGATGAAATGATTCTACTACAGAATAACATTTTAGGCACAAATAGTAAAGGACCTGTCACATTGGCCGACGGATGCAAAACGTTTGTAAAAAGGACACAGCAGATGAGAAAATGTTCCATCCATTGTTA